>JACMII010000298.1:0-25947 GCA_014805405.1 Bunonema sp. RGD898
CCGATTTGTGAAGAGGCAGTTGCACGTCACTCCGGAGAGCTGACCGATTCCATAACGAAGGCGCAGTCAAAAGAATGCCCAATGCAACACGAGAGACGATTAGCGAAAAATGCAGTCGATCCGTATCTTTCTTGCTTGCTCCGCAGATCAGATCGTTGCTTTTTGAAGTCGTGACGACGCATGAAACTATAGATTCGTGCAAGTGTTGCTTCGTCGAATTTTCTGACACCGCCGCACAAGATGCAGAACGGCAAAGAGGTTTATAGGCACGTTTTCATTTCCTCAATTAAAGTGCAAATTCAGTTCAGCAACTGGCAAGCGGGCGTGTCGCTCGTGGTCTTTTGCCTGTACACCATCTTCATCACACTCTATGCGCCTTGGTTCATGGGGAATCTATTCAGCTGGCTCTACAATTGGTGCAACGCTCTATTTTCCATGACGACTATTCTCTTCTTTTCAGGTCACTTCGTCGGTCCGGTGCGCGGGAGCGTTTCTCCATCGGATCCGTATCGTTTTCTCTTCTTTCATTTCAGGTCTGTTTCAGGTAAGTGATCCCGCGTCGTCTCGAATGACAAGCACGTTGCGATCCTAGAAAGTTTCGCTACACGACGGACGACTACGAGGTCCGTGTCGGCGACGGATGGCTCCAATTCTCATTTTGGCGACGAGTCGATATGCCCGGAGACGTGACCATGAAACAGGAGTGCGTGCGTTTCCACTCGACAATCTTTCCACACCATTCAGCGTCTCGTACGGCAAGAGCTCGTCCCGACTGCGTGCCGTGCTCAACGGCGCTCACCTCCATTGCTACAACAATTTGGCGCGCATCTCTCGACTCGCGCGCATGTTTCAGCGTGAAGAGGTGTCGTTTTGAAGAAAAAAAACGAAAGAAAATGTCAAATAAATACCATTTCGCAGCTCCTGCAAGGTGTCAAATCAAGTCAGGTCGGGGGAACGCCCTTCAACATCGAGTACATGAACTACTTTGGCTCGCTGGTCGGCCGCATCAATCTCTTGGTTTTGATCGACATCTTGTCAATCCCCCCCCCCCTCTCACAGATCACAACCGGCCGTCTGATTATCGGAAATCAAGACGTTCCGTGCGCGTGCGTCACGCTGATACGCGAAATGAAGGGTGCATCTTTGCATTTCTTTCACAATCGAATCGCGAACGAATCAGTCACCCTGTCTGTGGAACCGTCACGCTGCGAGCCACTGGTCCTGTCCGTGCGCGGTCGGGCCGAGTACGTCCGGATCTCGTTCATGAGGAACAAAGACTATCGAGGCGTCAGTCCGATCTCCGATCCGCCGTACTCGGCCGATCCGGCGATCGGCTTTGTGGTGCTCCAATCGTACGACGTTCCCTTCTTTCTCTACCGCCAAGGCATTTTCTCTTTCGTGTTG
The DNA here is from genome assembly GCA_014805405.1 of Bunonema sp. RGD898. NCBI lineage: Eukaryota > Metazoa > Nematoda > Chromadorea > Rhabditida > Bunonematidae > Bunonema > Bunonema sp. RGD898. The sequence goes on from JACMII010000298.1 coordinate 1,405, forward strand.
CAAAATCGCGGCAACCATTCGACAGGTCTGATCTGGACGACCACTCCGTACGAGTTGGCCAACGTTTGCGTGCCGGTTTGGGACTCTGTCTGGCGGTTTGGACACCGGACGGTGACGATCACTTGACAGAGGGGGGAAATGCGAAATGCCCAGTCGATCGCGTACTGTTCGTGGGCGGACGACGTGCGCGTGCATCTGCACTCGTACTTCATGGCCGACTACGCGCAGTACATCGACCAGAAGGAGCCGAAGATGCACGTCGTCCATCGGTGTCGCGTCTCGCTCGAGACCGACTGTCGCATCTCGGTCTGGTTTCCCAGCGTCGTCGGCACGGCGCAGGCCGTCCACGCGACCGTCAAGAAGGGCAGCCGACTCGATGTGATGCGAGATGATGGGCTTCTTTTCGCGCGTATGCAGTCCGCCTTCAGATGAGCACGCCCTGGACGTTCCGCGACCACAAGCAGACGGTGGCGCTCAACATCCGTCTTCTAGGCGTCGAGGCTTACACCACTTTAGTGCAGAGCATCTTCCTCAGGTATGCGGCGTCATTTTACCCATTGCACCGAGTCGACGGCGCACGCGCGCGCGTCCAGATCGGAGATGATCCGTGTGGTGTGCGACGCGAACTACACCCGAGCCTTGTTGGCACCCGAGATCTGGAACGTGATGATCTACGTGAGGAGACCGACCGCCTGGCTGGTCGTCGACTACATGCTCCTCTTCAAGGTGATTATCGAAGATAGTTGTGGAGAGTGGGACACAGGAACTGGCCGAGGACTGGCTTCGCGACGTGCCCGGTCCGCCGCGTGTCAAGCCGCCGCTTCTGCTGAACGTGGCCGTGCACACAGCGCATTGCCTGAAACTCGTCGTCGACCTCCATGGTTGTCACAGGTGCAAGGACCCGAGCGCGTTCAAAGCTATGCTCAATTCGATCCGATTCGTGTGGACGCCGTAGCCGGGCGCACGTCCATCTGTTCGTCTGTGACTCCCTCCACCCCGGTGTTGTTCGACGCTTCTCTGTCGGGAGAATCTGACGTCTTGCCCCCCTCTCTCTTCATGAATGCGGTGCGCATGGGAAGGAAGATGCGGTTCTCAAAGCTTGGCAGCAGGAATGTCGAAAAGATTGGCGCTCGCGAAGATGTTTTCGGGATCCAGCTCGATTTTGATCGCCTTCAGCAGCTGCAGTCCCACCTCGCCAATCTGCAGACAAGCGTGTTTCTGTGGAGGTACGCCGGGTGAAAACGAACGGTCGGCAGTAGCCAGGGCTTGCGCAGTTTCCCGACGCCGTGATGATGCGAGATCGAGCCGCCGCACGCGATGATCTCGTCGCGGGCGGCGGTCTGACGCGATATCGCGTTGCTTGACTGACCAGACCGACAACAACAACGACAACGACACCTCAATCCGATCGTAGACCTCGAGCGGATCCGCCAGTCCGCGTCCGTTGAAGCCAAAGTAGAAGTAGACGCAGGCACCCGAGTCATAGACTTGCGTCACTCTGTTTCGACGACGACGATTCGAACCGCCCCAAAGGGGGAAGACCCACCTGCACGACGCGAGCACCGGATATTTGACGCCCGCGGCGGCCGCCTCTCGTTTCATAAGTTGCTTCACGTTCTGACACAGCGTTCGGACCCGATCCCAAGGGACGGAGGTCTCGAACGACTCGCCCACGATGGCGTACTCCATTCCGAGATCCTGGCGAGGAATAGATGCGAAACGTGTCGTGGAACTACCCGGAGATAGGCGATCGCATAGGTGAGTCGGTAGCCGTAGCGACCGTTCTCCTCGCCACCGACCACTCCCTTTGATGATGGCAACGATGGCACGTGTTCTACGGGAAAATCGGAAACCTTAAAAGCGGCCGCCAGATCGTAGAGCCGTCGCTCCTGCTCGTCCACCTCGCCGGCGCTGCCCTCGAAGACGCAGGTCGCGGCGCACATCTCGTCCAGACGGAAGCCCTTCCACGTCGTGATGTAGAACTTGGAGAAGGACGACGCCAGACGCTTGAAGTACGACGTGGCCTCCTGCTTCAGCGCCTGGCCCATGATGAACTGCTCGTTGTCGACGAGACGCAACGACGCCGGTTGGATGCGCTACTCGCTCGCTCTCTCCCTTGCAACAGTGAAACGGCAGCGGGTGGAACCTGTCTGGCGACCTCGCGGAAGAAGTCCACGCCGTGCGCAAATGTCGGGAACACGATCGATCCATAGCGTTTGGCCTCGGGCAGCGGGAACAGCTTGATCGTCACCTCCGTGATGACGCCGAGCGTGCCCTCCGAGCCCAGGATGATTTGATGCAGGTCCGGACCGCTGGACATACGCGGAACCTGCTCGCGCGACTAGACCCGCAAGGACGGACGCGAGAGCCACCTGACACTGGCGCTGAATGACGCCCTTGGCGGTGACCAGATTGACGTGCACGACGAGGTCCTCGATGTTGCCGTACTTGTTCTTCTTCATGCCGGACGCGCGCGTCGAGACCCAGCCGCCGAGCGAGGAGAACTCGATCGAGTCCGGCTCGTGGCCGCAGGTGTAGCCGCTCGCGTTGAGCTGTCGCTCGAGCGACTGGCCGATGATTCCGGCCTCGGCGCGACACAGCAGGTTCGCGTCGTCCACCCAGAGGATCTTGTCCATCAGGGCCATGTCCAGCGAGCAGATCATCCGCGTCTCGTGCGTCGGGCAGTCGAGCGCATTCGAGACGGACGTTCCGCCGCCGATCGGGATGATGGCGACGTTGCAGCGGACCGCAAAGTCCACGATCTTCTCCACCTCCTTCTCGTTCTTCGGCCACACCACCAGGTCGGGGATTCGCGTCGGCTGACCGTAGCGCAGCATCACCATGTCGTGAACCGTGTGGCCATGGGAGCGCGCGAGGCGGTGGTCCGCCAGATTCGAGTGCGAAATCAGCGCCTCACGAAGGAGGTTCACGAACGACGCGTTCTCCACGGGCTCGGGCACCTGAAGCGAAGGGAAGGAATCCCCACTATGACCTTTGGGCTAGACCTCAACTGCACCACACAAGACTGACCGTCCTTCCTTCGGTCTTACCCTTGCATCTCACAAAATGTCCGATCTGACCATCATCGACTCCTCCTCTCTCGGCATTGCCATCTCTCCGCTCCCCCGCCCCTCACCTTGATGTTCGTCCGGCTCTGTGCCGGCGTCTTGTACGCCAAGTCGCCGCCCAGATTCTGCTCCAGCCACGGACGCAGGTTCGGCATCACGCCGCCGCACAACTCGTAGCTGCAATTCCCCGCTCTTTGAAACCCTCCCCCTTCTCGACGAACCGATTGCCCGTCATCGCGACGTTCTTGTTTCCATCGATCACGAACGACGTGTCCGCGTAGCCCCATCCGTTCCATTTGATCGTCTTGTCCCTGACGAGTAATGATAGATACGTCACCGGATTCTTCGGCCAACCTGTACGATTGCGGGACGTCGAACTGGTGGACCGGCATCTCTCTCTCTCGCTCCCACTTGATTTCTCTCCCTCGACTGACACCGCTGTCAGTCGCTTCTCCCCCTCCCTCAGCAACACGACGATTGGCCGTCCTCTCTCTCCCCTGGACCCCCGCGCGCGTCGTTTGCCTCGAGATAAGCGCGCTGCCCCTCATTTACGGGTCGGAGTACAGCGTTGCCTCGTGTCTCGGCGCGCATGCGGTCCGCTTCATTCTTCCTGCTGCTCCTGCACTCTTCTCGACTGGTGGTGTGTGTCTCTTGTCAGTGTACAGTCGTTTTGACACAATATCGTGGTGTGGGTGGTGGAAATAAAGCGCGCACGGAGCGGTTCCTCCTCTTCCGGGCGTTCCTCTTTCTCGACTACTCTCGCACTAAAGGGGCGGTTGCATGTTTCTTCGCCTGTTGCGCGCGATGCACAGTATTCTGTTGTTTCTGGAGGAAATAACATTAGTGTGTGTATGTGCGACTACTACTGCTTCTTCTTCTTCTTCTCAGCTGGAGGATGGCCGCCGGTTTGTCAGTGTTGGGAAGAGTCGTGTGAGGAAAGGGAACACGAAGTTGTCTGTGGGAAGATGGCTAGTCGTTCGCGTGTCTCCGTCGCGTGTCTCACTACCTCCTTCAACGTCGGCACGGAAATAATAATGATCGCGGCCCTCGCATCTGTCCGTGCGTTCGTGCGTCAACTGCATAATCATCATAGCGCAATAATAGTCGATCGTAACGTGTCGAGAGTTCGGTGCACTGTCGGCTGCAAGTAGTCGTAGCGCTGTAGTAGTATTAGTAGTAGTAGTAGCGATATCTTCCTCTCATGGGTGGTGGTGGTAGTAGACGAACTCTTCTTGTGTAGGTCATTCACACGTGGCCATGGCGTGGCTTTTTCGGAATGCTGTTCGCGAAGGAGGCGTGCGAGTTCGCGGGCATGGCGGCCAGTTCGGGCTGCAGCCACGAATACTCATCATCGTCATCATCATCATCTCGTCTTACAGGTAGTGGCGGCGGCATGGGCAGAGGCTCTCCTCTGGCTCGGAGTTGTGCAGCCAGCGCCTCGCTCGTGATGTCGCCGAGACAGGCGCAGCGTTGTTCTCGCAGTCGCAGGAGAACGCCGAGTCTCTCGACTTCCCGTCGAAGCGACTCGTTTTGGGTCTAGATTGTTTCGTACGTGCTGTCCCTGCGCCGAAGCGCTCTCCCTCACATAGAGCTGATTTCGGTCCTGTTCCAGAAGATGCACGCGGCCCATCATGTCGTCGTGCTCCTCCTTCTTCCTCTTCCTGTACCTCACGGCGGCGGCCTTGTTCCTTTCGAGAATCGTCTGCCGCCGTTCGGTCGCATCCATGTCCGCTATGGCCGTCGTCCGACCCCGGCCGCGACCGCGCTCTGCCAACCAGTGTGTTGTGGCCCTTGCAAAGCATCGCAATTACTTGTCGGCCTTCCCGTCTCGCCGCCATGCTGCGACGTGGACGGCTGGGCCGACACCGCTCTTCCGCTCTGCTTCGAACTGCCCGTACTAAAGGCCATCGTTTTCGATTGCCATCATCGCACCGCTACGCAACCTCCTGGGCGTCATATCCGACTGCTGCGAGTAGTGCGACAGCGCGTCGTCGTCGATGAGCTGCGGCTTCACATCGTTCATGTCGTTCCAGACCCCCGCCGTGCTGCTGGTGTCCGACAGGGCCGCGGCGGCTGCCAGAGCTGCGGCAGCCATTGTTGAGGATGTGGACGATGACGCGGCCGGAAGAGCAACTGGCGCCGGCTGAATGATGCTCGTCGTGGCGGTGGAGTTACTGCTGATCGCCGTCGAATTCGTCACGTTGTTGGTTCTTCTCGAAAGCGGCGAGACTGCCGACACCACGGCTGAGATCGCCGCCGCCGCTCTCGGCGCTAGCAGTCCTCCGGCTGACAGGTTTGCACTAAACATGCGCACTAACAATCACACGACCCAAATCATCTCTCCCCACTCGAGCGCCCTGTGCGGCGAGATATGCGCCGTGCCGGTCGGCCCCGGATTCGCGAGCGCCGATGGTGGCAGTCCTGTCGTCGTGTTCACGCTGAGCGTCGTCATGTTGGGCGTGCTGCTGAAGAGTCGATAGTTATGCTGTTCCAAAGCGACAGAGGGGAAACGGGTACCCAAAGCTGGGTGCCAGCACGGAGAGTGCATGCGCGATCACGGGGGGCGTTGAGATCGACGTCACCACCGTTGCGCCCGCCGGAAGTCCCAGGATTCCCGCGCTCGAAGGCGCCGATCCGCCGGGCGTCAGCGACGAGAGAATGTCACGGGGACTGCAAAGCGTGTACGATGACGAGGGAAGAGTGGTGCTGGAACGATGCGAGGGGGCCATGGTTCGATTGCGGTTTGGAAAGAACAAGGACAAGGTCGGATCACTGACTTGCTGGCCAGATTGAGATAGTTGAGCATGTGCAGTCGATCCTTCTGCATATCCAGGACCGCGTTCAGGACGTCCGCCGTTCGTGGCGCCGCCGCCGAATCGCCACCACTTCCTCCGCCCCCGCATCCATTCTCCTTCATCTGCTGCACGAGTCTGGTAATCTCCGCGGTCTTGTCGTCTCCACTGTCCGTCGTCAGGAAGGCAATGTTCGAGAAGATCGAGGGGGACGACGCTCCTAGCGAAGATCCACCTCCGCCGCCCGCCACTCCAATCGCTTTTTGCAGCAGTGCCATGGTCGAGTTTGCGGTCACTGCGGCGGCGGCGGCCGCGCCTCCCACACCCGTCGTCGAGGACGGCACCAGTCCGTGAAGTTCGAGCACATCCTGGGAAGAGGACTGGGAGATGCGACGGTTCGCGCTCCGGAACTGCGCCTCGAACGGATTCACGGCAAGGCACTTCTGCATGAGCTCGGCCGTCGTGGGGAACTCTGATCGTGCTGTTTTCGCTCGCTCATGACATCCACGCTCCTCACCCCCGATCCCGCCGGGCGTCGTGAAGAGTGCCCTCGGTGTCTCGAGCGTTGCCGCCGCTGCAGCCATGGCCGCGGCGGCGGCCAGTGAACTCGTCGTCGTGTTGGAGTGGTGGTGATTGTTGTGATGATGGTGGTGGTGGTGGTGATTGTTGTCGGCTGCAGACGAGTTGCTGCCCGTCGTGGTGGTGGTTGCGGGTGGGGGCATCATCTGAGTGAGTGCGTTCTCTCCTCATGATTCGATTTCGTAATCTTCTCTCTCACCCCTGCGGCTGCATCCACGTCGAACGTTGTCGTCGTCGTCGTAGTCGCCGTCGTCGTAGGATGGTGGTTGGAGGGTGCAGCAGTAGCACCAAAGTGGCCGCCCGCTAGTGACATTCACCGGCCAGGATTGCCTGCATAAGAAGATCCTTCCTTGCCACAATCGCCACTCACCTCAACTCCCGTTCCTCATGGTCGGGTGCACATCGACCTGCTCGCCGCCCGACCAGATTCTTTCAGTCGCGTTGCCCCTGCCTTCCTCTTTCGGGTGTACTGCCTAGAAGTCGTTCTTTGTCTGAAAACTGAGAGCAGCAGCAGCAGCAGTTTCTCACAGTATGATCACTGTGCCCACGGGAGCAACAGCCACTCGGCTCAGAACCTCATTCAATTCTCGACTCCTTCTCGCTCACCACTTCTTTATGCCTCGTTTCCTTTCCTCTCACGCTCTTCCCACACCACAAGACATCTCTCAGCAACAACTGCGGAAGTGGTGGTGGTAGTGTCCGCCGTGCTTGCTGCTGTATCTGTGCGTGTGTGTGTGTGTGGAAAGCAAAGGAGCGAAGATGAGGAAGCAGCGCGCGTAGTTGATGAATGGATAAATTGGCGGGGTGGTGGTGGTGGTGGCGAGGGGCAGAAGAGAAGGAGACGGGGTAGGGGGCAGGGAGGACGAGGAAGAAGAAGAAGGGGAGATGGCATCCTCTCTCACAGTGGTGCCATTCTGTGCGGTTGAATCAGCACTCTTCCAGTCATCCTCGCCTCCTTCCTCTTTGGTCGCCCGCTCGCAGCAGCAGCAGCAGCCCTCGCAGTGCGGACGTGCGTGTGCGCGGTGGATGATGGAAAGAAAGGACAAGAGGGACGTGTGGTTTCGCACGGACAGGAGTCACATGTGCGCGCGCGATCGGTCTGTCTGTGTCTCTGACTCAATCATCAATCCCTGCCCCCGTCTATTTCTGCCCGCCCCTCGCTCAGTCAACAAGCGGCAACAAAAGGGGAACAAGAGGAAAACAAGAGTAGTAAAAGCAACGGCACGGGGCGACGTGACGAAACAAGAATTAATGAGCTACTATCCTGTGGTGCGACTTTCCTCTCACTCCTCATCATCCTGGAACTGGGCTTCTGCTCGACATCGTCATCCCGGTAGTCGTAGGGTGCGGTGGTGGTGGTGTCCAGATCCATAGCGCGGAGAGTGGGCGGCTTCTTTAACTTGAGATGTGTGCGTGGTGGTGGTGATGGGGGTGATGTGGAGCGCGAAGCTGCTGACGAACGAAAGACGCCTTCCATCGTCTAGATCGGGTACGACTTGTCGTCGTCGTCCGGCACGCGCACGTCGTCGATCTTCAGGATCATGCGCACCACCTGCTCGTTATGCCTCTCACCTCTCACGTCCCCATCCAGGCGCCAACCTGGGTGGCGAGCGAGAGCTGTTCCTTCTTGGAGAGCAGGGTCTCAATGACGCGCTGCTCGCGCATGTCGTTCGTGCCCGCCCCAACGGCATCCACACCCAGCGCCACATTTCCCGTCTCGATCTGGGCGGCCTTCACCTCCGCGAGGGTCTCGATCGGAGGCAGGCCGCTGTTCTCGGCCAGCGCGAGCGGAATCGCCTCCAGAGCGTCAGCGAACGCACGGAACGCATACTGCTCGAGGCCGGGAATCTGTCACATCGTCCATCGTATTGATAGAAACCCGCAAGGCTGTTCACCTTGTCAGCCTCCGCAGCGATCGCAATCGAGGCGGCGGTCTCCGCTGCGCCTCCGCCGTAGACAATGCGATCGTCGCGCACCAGATTGCGCACCGTGCAGAGCGCATCGTGCACCGATCGCTTCGCCTCGTCGATCACCTGCGTCACCAGACAAATTCGCATCATCCTTCCGACAATGAGAAATCCCCGCTTCGGAGAATTCGCCGTCAAACGCCAGACATTGGGAGTGACATGAAAAGCAAGAGAAAGCGGACGTCTGGGTGGATGGGTGGGTGGGTGGATTGACCGACAAACGACCGCCACTCTCGCCCGCCTACCATCTTGTTCGTTCCGCGAATGAAGATGGTGACGGCGCGCTTGTTGGGACAGCCCTCGATGCAGAGCATCCGATCCTTGGCCGTGCCGAAGGCCAGTTCGCGCACCGAACCCGCCTGGCCGAGACGAGTGGCCGAGAGCTCCGAGAAGCGGGGCACAATTCTATGACAACCGTCTGTCGCCATGCTCGCTCGCCAACTACCTGGCATTGGTGGCAATGGCAAGGAGCTCAATCTCGGGCCCGCCGACCCAACGCACGGCGGGCAGGCCGCGCTTGTAGAGCAGATGATTGGCCTCGTCATCGAAGCCCCACTGACAGATGGCGAGCGTCGCCCCCGACGCTTTCACCTGTCAACTCTTGTTTTCCGAAGCCAATCGTCGGCTCCCAACCTGATCGATTATCTCCTCGAAGGTCTTGCGCTCAAAGTCACGAAGCGCCTGGAAGTCCTCGGTGCTGCGGATGTCCAGCTTATGCTTGGTCTTGGGCTTCGGCGGCTCGAACGGGCAGGTCAGGATCGCGATCCTGTCATTGTGCGGGTTATTTCAATACCAACCCTCCACGCTCACTTGGCGTCCTTGATCTCCTTGGGCATCTGCGGATGCGACATGGTCTTGTCGATGATGACGCCGCGCACGAGAATCGTGTCCTCGAGCTGACCGCCCACCTGAGAGGCGCGCACATCCATTTCGCATTCACCAATAATCTCTTCGCACCTTGCCCTCGACCTTGATCATGTCGAAGTTGACGTCGCGCTTCTCGCGGTCCGCCACCGAGAGCACGGCATCGACGCAAATCTTGGCCAGTTGGTCGACGCATCGATTCACGCTGAATCAGTCGTTCGCTTCGTCATTTCCCACGAAGCAACCCACATCTTGCTGCCGAGAGTGGTGGCGGCCACGGAGGCCAGCTTCTGCGGGTCATCGACGGGGAAGCGATCGGCCGTCGCGTCGAGCACCTCGAGCGCCTGCAACCAGATGTGCTTGTCCTCCTCTTCTCCAAAGTATCTCGCTGGTGCGTGCCGTTGTGACGTGTTGCCACTGCCCGTCGTTTCTTCCTCGCTTTCTCCCCACACTAGGGCTCATTTAGCCCGCCGACGCCCCCTCCCTCGTCGCCTAGGCAGCAGAGTCCCCTCCTTCCCGTCTGCCACTGCCAGCACGCCATTTTGCGCAATCATCATCTCTTCCCTCTGCTTCGCTCCCGAGCTAGCCCGGCAACGTGTCTCCCGCTTCGCTTCATCAGCACGCGCGAAAAACCCCTATCAATATGCTCACAATCTGACAGACAACACATGCGACTAGTCGACCGGGCAACATAAAGAGTTTCAAGAAAAAGGACTGGCTCACCTTCTTGCAGGCCAGGTCGAAGCCATCGGCGATCTTGAGTGGGTGGATGCCGCGATCGATCAGCGCCTCGGCCTGCTCGAGAAGCGCACCCGCCAACACTGCAACGCATGCCATTGTATTCCTTTGCATGGTGTTGTTCTATGTCTGAAGATGATCACGTCTACGTTTCTGTTTCCGCAAATGCACACGGAGGAAGAGCGAGTGTAAGAGTGTTAGTGGCAGACGCGGGCACTCGCTCCTCTTCCGATGGCAACGGCAGGGGCAGACGAGCGAGAAGAGAAGGAGAAGACGGGAGTGGGAGGGAACACACGTGACGGACGAAGGGACGGGCAGGCGGGCGGGCGAGCGAGCGAGCATGTCGAGAAAGAACACACACTTTCATGCACACGCACACATACGGAGAGCGTCCAGAAGAGCGCATGCGTCCTGCTGCACTCGCCCGTGCCGCTCGGCTCACTTGCTTCGGCGGACGCCCTTCTTCTTCCTCCGGACGCCGGTGTGGATGAAGGAAGAGGGGGCGAAACGAGGGGGAGGGAAGAAGATGGAGCTGGCGGCACTGGTGGGGGGGGGGCAGGGGAGGGAGACCGAGTGAAATGAATGTTTGAGCGCACACGGGACGGATGGCATGAGGCGCCTCGCTGCCTTCGTCTCGCCCTGGCAGCCCCGCGCGCGCGCGAATGAACTGGGCGGGCAGCGAGAGCACAAGACAGCGCAGCACACTGATGATGAAGGAGACGGTGATGACGACACAACGGCGCCGCGTGCCACCTCAGTCTCGCTCTCTCTCTCTCTCCCGCCGTGCCTCGTCGTCAAGCTGGCGAGTGTCTGCCGTCAGTCTCGCTCACCTCGCCAGCCCGGAGACTCCAGTCGATGTTCTTTGCAAACAAACTCTCCCGCCCTCTCACACAGGTCCGCCGCACGTTGTATGCGTGCGTCGGCTAGAGACCAGTGCTCTCTCCCGCTCTCATTCCGGAGGGGCGATAGCCGAAAGCAGAAATTCGGTCGAGTGGTGCGTGGTACCGCCGCCGGGCGAGCGCCCTTCTCTCGCCCACCTTGCACACTGCTCGGCTGGTCGAAAACGGGGCTCGCTCAGGGCGCTGCCGTTGGCATTCACACACACACGCACACAAGGGCGGAAAGAGGGCCAGAAAATGGCGGCGCTGCTGGCAGAAAGAGAAAAAGGGGCTCTGCGGCTGCGGCTGCTGCTGCTGCCGTCGCTGCTGTTGCTGGTGGCACTGGGTCAATTATGAGAGGGCAACGGACTGACAGACAGAAAGGCCGCCCGTCAGGGTGGGTCGCGACCACGAGGGGAAACAGAACGGGGGCCGGCGTGAGGAGAAGGGGAAGAGTGAAATGGACGACGAAGCCCTCTTCCCACATGCTCACACGAGTCTCCATTCGGCCCCCCATGGCAACGACGCGCTCCCGCGCTCCAAGTGCTGCTGCAGCTGCCATCGCGCGCGTAGCGCTCTTCTCTTCCCCTCTCTTCTCTCGTGACCGGGTGAGTAAGAGCAAACGAGTGTGCCAAAGTCAGTCAGTCAATCGACAACGGCGACGCCGTCGTTGCTGCTGCCGCGACCACCTAACCAGCCGATCGACATACGATGACGTGCTATCTCGCTCTCTCTCTCGCTCGATGGCGCGGTCACAACAAGATGGCAACGACAACGACCGTGAGCGGCAAGGCGGTGGAAGAGTCGGCGGCATCGCAACACTAAAACGGATTTGAGCGAACACAAAGCACGTCTACAACCTAAACGGGAAGCTGGAGTCGGGGGGATGCAGAATGTGAGGACCGGTCGCATCACAGAAGAAGAGAACGAACAAGTACATAAAGTGCAGATGGGTGAATCTCATCTAGTCTTCCGTTCTGCTCTCGCCTTTCACGCAGAGTACCACCGCCTGGTCGTCAATATACCGAGAGTGCGTGCATAAATGCGCCAGAAGCAAGCGAATATTTCCCACAGGAGAAAAGTGCAAGCAGAAGACAACGTGCCACTTCAGACGTCTGTGCGTGTAGCAGCACAGCGCAAGGCGTCCTTTCGTTCATTCGTTCGTTCGCTCGCTCGCTTCTCTTCCCCCTCCTCTCACTCATCCGCAAGCCACTGCGCCCGTCCGTCCGCGTCGTCTTCGTCACAATTACGTCACCACACTCTGTCGCCGCACGCCGACAAGCGTCCCCGCCGCTCACCAGCCCCGATGTGAGAGACGTCTCTCTTGGAAGCAGCAAACGGATCATCATCAGTATCTCTCTTGCCGAGGTGCAAAACAAGCGCCCCGCGTTCCACCGCCGCCACCGCTGCCGCTTCTCACCGAGAATGCTACTGGCCGGCCGGACGCACTCGCACGCACAGCTGGCGTGATGGCCACTACCGGCGGTCTCTCCACTTCATCTTCTTCTCTTCCCTCTCATGACGTCACGCACTCTCGCTCGTTCTGCCGCTTGCGGGATAGCGAGCGCGGGCGAGAAAAGAGAAAGTGAGGATGAGGATGGGCGAGAAGGAGGACGACGGCGGCGGCGCAAGTTTCCGCAAACACAACCGTCAAACAGCCAGGCTCGCCACCCCTCCCCCTCTTCTTCCTCGCAACGACAACTACAATAACAACTGTCGTCGTCGTTGCCGCCGCCGACACCGCCGCATAGTCAGCAATCCTTCCGTCTCCATCCTGCCGCCATCTCACATCACCTTTTGTTGTCACTCACTTCTCTCTCGCTCCCCCACGCGACCACAATTGGGTCGAAGGGCATGGCAGGAATGGCGTGCCGAAGAGGGCAGCAGAAATGCGCGCGCCCTCTCTCGTGCCACGGAATAAAAGCGACTGCTGCTTCCGCGGCGGTGGTAATCAGCGAAGAAGACTGGTCGGGGATGGAAGGGGCAGCGACGGCAAGGTCTCGTTCCTGCTGCTGGCCATCTCTGCCTATCTCTCTTTGCTCTCTGCCGGCTCCAGAGAGAGAGAGGGAAAGGGAGAGAAGGGCGCAGCGCCAAGACAGCAGCACACCCACGCTAACCCCGCACAAGGCTGTGCCCTCTCTGCGCGCGTGCGCGCGCTCGATCAATACCTTCCCTTCCCGTCTATCTGCCTCTGCCGTCTTTCGTTGGCACGGCGGCACTCACTCGACGAGAAAGAGACGGATGTGGAGAGGGAGAGAGAAACCCAACACACGCATGCATGCATGCATGCACGAGCAGCACCACCTCCCCCATTCTCCCACGACATTCAACACCTGAGACCAATGCGATTCTCGCAGCCCATCGCAACCTGCAACACAATCTCCCACGCGGGCACGAGACGGCAGGTTCTCGTCTCCTACTGCCACGAGACATCAGCACTTAGAGTGCCGCAATAAGCGGCCCATTGATGCAGTGGATTTGTTTTCTGCCTCAGCAGAGCTAACTTGACGCCACAATTGGGACAGAGCAAACGACGATGACTTATCGCCCCGATGGGCAGAAGGGGTTCCGCTATCCGATTTCGCGAGTAACACTCCAGAAGCTCGTCACTGTTCGCTTCCAATGAGTGTACGCACCCCCGCCGTAGATCTTTCCCCATGAAAGCGCCTGTGTAAGTAGCACGCCGCCGTGGGGGCGTTTCATCGTTCAACACAATCGTCGATTTCCATCTATCGCCAATTTGGGGCAGCAGCGCACATCGCGAGTGAGGAGTGTAGTGCACCAGACTGCGCGGCGGGTGAGCAAGCCACAAAGATTACTTGTGTATCGCATCGTCCACGTTGAATCCTCGTCGTCGTCGTCGTCGTCCCCCCGTCATCGCATGCGTATAATCCCCTCTAGTGCTAGGGGTTGGGGGTAACGATGCAGGATTGTCTGGACACCACACACACGGGAATGGACGAGAGACGGGACAAACGGTTCGGCCACGATAACAACGATGACATCGCATTTCAGTCAGACCAACGTTTGAAGAAACTGACCAACGACTCCGGTTGTACCGTCGCCGATCTCGGCGTCCTGCGACTTGCTCAGCTCGACCATCAACTTGCCAATGTGGTGCTAAATGTTTGAACTAGCCAAACATTCAATCTACCCAACCTGGACGTCCATCTTCGACAAGATCGTGGCGCCGTCGTTCGTGATCGTCACGTCGCCGTCCGGCGACACCTGCAAAACGCTCAAGCCTATAACCCAATTGAAGAAGCACTCTCCGCGAGACATTGCGTTTCAGACTACAAACCGAGTTGGACCCGATCGACTACGAAATGGCACCGGCCCACTCCAAGTTTGTTGCAGACGGGCGAACCGGGAGTCTTCCCCCCATTGTACAAGTTGCACAGAGGAGAAAACCGGACGTCTAGGTCGCACAAGATGAATAGACTTTGGTGGCAATTAGACTTGTGTAAAATGAGATGAGCCGACACTTCAAAACATGCACAAAAACCCACGTACCAGCATCTTGTCCAGCCCCTTGGGCCCGAGCGACGTGCGCATGGTCGCGGCGACGGCGCGCGCCGCCAGAATGTGCGACTGAAATATATTAGGACCCATGAAAATTCAAATCATCAAATCCACAACCTTCGTAGCCTCGATGCCGGTCAGTCGCTTCGTCCGTTCCTGATCACGCAACACGATGAACGGCTGCCCCGTCTCGTCAAACATCAGTTGACCGAGCGCTGCCATTTTTCAGAGGATGATGATAGCGCTAGGCTGCTTCTTCCTGTAAATTTAAGTGAACTCCCTCGCGATACGCCAGGACAAGGGGAAAGAATTCAACAAGTGCATCGCGCGTTTCGCATAACAATCGAGGCGTGGGTCGAAAGCAAAGGGATATGAATTCAATTCGAGGGGAAGTGGGAGAAGATATTTCCAAATGCACGCGCCCTCGGCCGCGAGCCACTGCGCCGTAACATGGCGTGAAGGTCGGCTGCCATCAAGTCCGGCGTCCCACGTATTTTGCGGAATCCGCTCGTGTTCGCGTCGATACGCCGTTTCACGGGAAGAGGACAGGATGGTGAACGTGAAGAAGGGCGTGCTCGTCACGTGCGACCCGGCCATGCAACAGTTTCTGCTCTACCTGGACGAGACGTTCACCCTGGGCAGCAAGTTCGTCATCAAGGTCTAGTCTTGGTGCGCAGAAGCAATTATGCTCTGGCAGGTCGTCGACGCGACACACGTACTTGTCGACGCGAACGTCGTGTCGCAACTCGAGGAAAAACTCGAACAACTGCTCGAGTCGATGTCGCCCAGCGATGGACAGTGACCGACGAAGTAGACGAGATTCTCGGCGATCTTTCCCCCTCCTCGCCAACGGGTTCTGTACACGGAAGCGAATAAAGTACCGCTACCAGAAGTCCGTTTCATTCGGTGTGTCAACAACAACAACCGCTCGATCAACAACAAACGCTCTTGTGTCTTAATGCTTCTTTCGCTTCATCTTCTTGCCCAGTCGTTCGTGGAACTCGTCCACCGTGTCGTACGAGCGCTTCGCGAGATCAGGCAGCGATCTAATAGCCGTATTTCAATCTATTCGTTCAACATGCGATACTGTTTCGCTTGTTCCACGTCCTTTGCGAGGTCATTCGGAAATTCGACCACTCTTTCCGGCTCCGTGTCAAAGTTGTTCCACAAGCGAATGCCATTCGCGTTGATGACGACGAAGCCACCATTTCGCGCAGCGACATCAAGCGCGGGCGAATCCAACTTGATTCCCACTCCAGACAGTTGAACTTTGTCCGAAGTCGGCGACCAATGAGCATGACGCAATTCGGCGGACTCTTTCAACACGAGGCAGACGTGGAGAGCGCCCTCTTGCTGAACGATAGCTTACGAAGCCACCGCACCGATGAACTTACACTGAAAGCGGCGAAATGATCGACGGCATCTCCGAGAGGTTCGCTTGCTGCCACTTGATTCAACGTCGCGGCATTCCAGATTCGGACGGTTCCATCTCCGCCGGATGTCACAGCATACTCGCCGACGAGTTGAATCGACGACACGTATTCGGTATGACCGAGGCCGTACGCTTCGATCTCGAATGCGTTCGGGTAGTGCGAAAGTCGGACCTTTTCATCGCGATCAACCTAAACGATTTCATAATAAAATTGTGCTGATAATGTGAGACACACCGTGTAGACGCGCTGTCCTCGAACAGCAATGTCGAGAATCATCGAGACGTGACCGAGCAGTGGGCGGCAGGGAATACGGCATTCGATTCCTGCGAGAGTTTCGAATGACAAACGATGGTAGTACCATTCGGGTCGAGATGCGGTTCCACGGGATCGACTCCGGTAACCGAGTATCTGGCCGCGTTGCCCGACCGATCTGCGACCGTCAGGAACTCGTCAGCACTGAGGGGAAAATATCATCATTCGTGATTAGACACAATGATCTAAATACTCGTCAAAGTCGGCCGCGGTTGCAACCTTGGGCACGGTGAAGACGCGCAGCACACGTTTCTCGGCCGAATCGTAGATGGCGCACTTCTTGTCGGCTCCCAGGATAGCAACGAGTCGACCACGACGCGACACTGTGGTGGCGACAATCTAAGCCCACGTTTACGTCACTATATTGTGATGCCTGTTGCTGCTGCTGCACATCCTTTGACTTTGTCGCATCCGATTCGGTCAACTGAAAGACGTCGGTCTGATGGTTGAACGCACCTAATAGACTTTATTTTCGTTCTTTTCCAAAAGGCTTCAAACCATCTGACGTGAAGAACGACACCAAGGTGCGCCCGGTCACCATAAATCCACCGTCCGTTACGGAAATCGTCGCCATTTTGAGATTGAAGGCGAAAAACGGAATAGGGCAGGAAGCGCTTCACGCTTTGTTCCACAATCTGCTTCACGAGACTTCTTGAGATTGGTCAAGTAAAGCTTCTTTCGCCGCTGAAATGCCGTAAGTGGTTTATTTTCTTTTGTAATTTGCATCACTATTCGCATTCAGTCGTCTTTCGGCGTTGATCGGCAAGCGCACCATCGACCCGATGCGTGTCGCTGCTGATGTGCTGCTCGGGAAGGTGTTGCAGCAGCAGAGACTTGGCATCGATCGCACGCCTTGCGTCTTGGTATTTTCCATCAGACTCTTAGAAAACGCGCAATTACAGGTGCGCTGCAAGCGAAACGAGTTCAATACCTACCTCAAGATGTACTTCCAGCGCTCCGAAGACTTTTGGGCTATCGACAAGACCGAGGTTGGCTTGTGCGATTGAACTAAGTGTACTAAATTATCATCATAAACAGGTCTCCAACATCGGCGACACGGTCCTGATCCAGTCGGTCGAGGAGAAGCATCGGCTCACGAATACGGTCAAGCACGCCGTCGACCGGATTGTCTACAAATTCGGTTTTGCCATCTTTCTCGCAAAACAAATGCAAAAAGGTGCCATCGTGGATCCGGTCACGAACCGACCCGTGGTGGGCGATCAGCTTGCGGATGAGCGGACCCTGAAAGGGGAGCTTGTCAAGTACATTGTGGACGAACCGTTGGAACAGGTTCATTCTGTTCAAAGCATGGAATTTCGCTGCCTTAGGACGCGTTGATGTTCGAGGAACGCCGAGCCGTGCAACGTCAGCGACTGGACGAGCGCAAGATTCAAGTAGACGAGCCGACTCCTTAGGCCTGTTTGGAATGACGATCTCTAGCCGTTGATCATGAAGAGTTACGACAGCCGATGTTCCTGCGACGTATCTCTGATTGTGTAGTGCGAGACCAAATGCTACCTCGTCGTTTGTGCAAACCTCTGCAGAGATGGACGACTCAGACCGAGAATGGACGAACCGTCGACAAGTCGTTTTCTCCTGCGCTCTCTCAATGTCGACGAGTTCGTGGAGACGCGACTCGCCGAAGTGTCGCGTCTTCTGCACGTAAGGACAGCGTTTGGGCGCACTGTAAAGCGAATTGCTCAGATGACGGACAACCACAAACTCGTGAGCGGAGAGGTAACGCGCGGTCCGCGAACCGTCATGCAACGTCTGGCGCGTCTCCGTCGTCGAAGGGCTATGTCGCACCATTTGAGACGACTTCCAAAGAGGCATTCGTCCTCGATACGAGCACGGTTTTACGTATTCTCAGAATGCACGCCTTCGCAACTCCCTACATCACTCCTCCGACCAAACGACCGAGCCGATTTGCTAGGCGTCGACCGCGCAACCTTATGCTGGTTTCGTTCTCGCTCTTTGAACAATTTCGCTTGTGTTCACAGTCCTACATCGCTCGTCAGTCTCGTCCGAATGGAGTTCGTTGGCTGGAAACCCACATCTGGCATGCGCGTCGCTTCCACATGACCCGTCGCTGGGGATGGGCCATTCCGATCCGCCCGACCCAAAGGTCGAATCGAGCCGCGGCCAGGGATTCGCGCAGGAGTGCCGTCCTGGCAGATGTGTCGTATCTCGCATGTTTCCAGGTTACTCTGACATTTTGACAGTCCTTTCACTCCAGTGAAGGTTGTCTTCAACGACAGACGCGTCCTGGTCGAGAAGATGGACCACGTACTGGACCTCGGAACGGGCAGCGCCGATGTCGACCTGGAGCATGTGACTATTGCGATGGATCCCGACAAGAATCGAGTCCTTGGACCGGTCCGATTTCACTGGACAAGGGAGCTCGACTCCTTGATTCTCTGGACCCACCCGGCGTGTGCGGACGCGCTCCTCCGAGTTCTCGTCGAAAGATTGGCCGTCGAGAAGGTGCACGACAATTCCGAGACTCCGATTTCGGATGTGCCCACGTCGCTGGAAGCGTGGCGTCAGGAACGACTTCGCGTTCGGACCGATCACTACCGGAACCGCGCCTTCACGGTTTGTCTTGTCGTATGTCCCGGGATAAAGACGAAAAGGTGTTCGATCTCCGTGGTCACGTGGTTCGTCTCCGACTGGTCGGGCCCAGGTCGATTGGAATGGCACTGTCGTTGAAAAACGGTCGACGTCCGCCGAGGACGTGGCCAGATTCGCCAAAGGATGGACTCCGATTGGGACTGACAGTTCCAGACCCGAGATCATACCTGGGACTGAAGATGCCGGTGCAAAACTCCGGGTTTGTCGCGAGAGTTGCGGTGCGAAATTGAAGAAAAAACAGACAAGATGACTGGATGGCGGAAACCACGTCTCCGCCGAGTGGATCGTTTTGGTCGCTGGAAAATCGACTGAAAATGCTGACGGAAAAGCTGCCGAAGGCGAGGATCGATCAGATGCGGGCAGAACAGACGACGGGCTACTTGCCTGTTGACACCAAGGTTTCAAGTTGCATTTCATCTTCAAGCAATGTCCAGATCGACCTGGAAGTGGTCATGACGACGCGCCGTCAGTTCGGCGGCCGATCCGGCGCCGGGCCGCCTCTTGGATGCGACGTCTTGGCGCCGGCAGGCTGGGGACTCGACATCTGGATGGCGCTCGTTCGAGCGGGCGCACGACCGGTCGGGTCGCAGCAGCTCGTAAGCTTTGATCGTGGCTTTGATTCTCTATGGTAAGTGATGACGCAGAGACGACTGAATCTGGAAGGCGCCTTCCTCGGCTTCCCATTCGACTGGACAGATATCGAGACGGACAACACGACCGTGACGAAGAAGAGATTCAGAGGAGACGCGACCGAAATCGATCTGAATTTGGCAGTGGACGAGAGCAAGACAAAGTCCATTATCAGAGACCGAAGACGCCTGGCTCTGATCGACCTTGCGATCCGACGACGACGACCCATTGGTATTGATGATGATCGCTGTTTCAGCATTCTGCTCGAGATCAATGCATGAAATTAGACGAGACCTTGACGCAACCCAACGAACTCGTGGCTGTCCGATTGGCGAGCCGCAAGGGACGGGCGCCGATGCGAGGAGGTTCGGTTTATCTGCCGAAAGAGACGGACCGAGCGCGCATGTTCCCGACGCCGATGGATTCCTCATCGACTCTTGCCGCAGCGGTAAGTTGTCTTTCCAGTTGGATGTCGAACCACACAACGTCCACGATCAGCCAAAACCGGACGACTCGATGGAAGTGGAGGCTGTAGCCGAAAAGAAAGTCGACTTTTCTGGAGTGGTTCCACTTTCGCACGACACCTCGGCAGGAACGGTTGTCTCGTTGCGCGCCCTTTTCCCGGATCGCAAGAAGGAGATTGCCGAGCAGAGGGCCAGGAAGAAGACGGACAAGAAGAGGGAACGTCGACGGAAGAAGAACGACGACAAGATGGACACGGTGTTTGAGAGTTGCACTGGCATGTGTGCATCATGCTTTTAGACGGAACCGTCGAAGAGCAAAGACGACGTGTACTCCTCCCGGATCGGATTCATCGTCCACGGCGATCGATCCGACTCGGCGGGCTGTCCCGTCTCCCTGGCACTCATCGACGCGACGAAGTTGGTGGAGATCTCGAAGCGAAGTCGTGGCCGATTCCTGCTGTGGCGCAACCCGACGTCTCCTTTGTTGAACGCTGCGTCGTTTCGGGTTCTGACAGTGCACACGCAGCTCTGACGGAGCGACGAACGAATAAGGTTTATTCCTAGCACGTGTTTATCTTGCTCGCACCACTCCTGAGATCATGTCGTTGGCTCGGCGGCAGTGTTCGCTAGAGAAATACTGTATCAAGTAGTGTGATTTGTGGTTTGAGCCGTCACATCGTGATAATCCCTCTACCGGTGAGTACAGACTAGAGAACGGCAGCATACCAGAAGTGGTGTAGCGGGGAATGTCTCTGACTGCGTTTGTGTGTATGTGTGCGTAGGAATGTGCAGAAAATCGGTCGTCATCAATGCATCTTCATCGTCAACTTCATCTGGTCCATCATTTTGTCCATCTCGCGCTGCATCTCCAAGCCATTAGGAGGCAGCTTCTCGGCGGCCAGCGCGGCGACCATCACCTTCTGCTGACGTCGCGACATCGGCACGTCGAGGACCTGTGGTGGCGGCGTCTCTGCGCGTGCGAGGTGCGCGTAAGTCACCTTGTCGAAGTGTCGGCACTGCGCCGCCTTGTCGACGTGGCAGAGCGAGCACGACGCGCGACAGTTCTCGGCCAACATGTCCTTTTGCTCGGCCTTCGCGCACCATCCTCGTGCGGCCCAGTCGGCGCACATCGGATGCCGATCGGCGCACCCTGCTCGCGCGTCGCTCATCTATGAACCCTCAGGCGTATGCGCATACCGGCGGTCGCATTGTAGGAGGGCGTGCAGACTCGGCACGCCGCTTGACAGTGCACGCCCATGTAGCCAGCGTCCTGGGACTTGCACTTCCCCGATCTCGCCCACTCCTCGCAGCAGGGATGACGATTGTGGCACGCCACGAAGGCGGCGCCGCTGCCGACCCGTCTTTCCGATGTGACGAGCGACCGCTGAGCGTGTTCTTGCTGATGACGCTCCAGATGAGTGGCCAAATGGTCGTGCAGGGTTGCGTTCTGTCGCTCCATGTGGACCGTTCGAGCGGCGTGCATACGGAAGGCACGGAACTGCACGCTCGATTGAGGGGGAGGCGTTGAAAGAGGCGGACAAACCGAGGCGACGCAGCGTCCGTACCAGCACCGACCCGCAGCGCAGACGTCAAACTGCTCGAAGCCGCGGCACTGACCGCCGGTCTTCACCTTCGAGACGCAGTGCGGGTAGCCGCGTGTGTCGCAGAACAGCCAGCGAGAGCCGCACTGAAATTCGACTAGTCTACAGCGAGGGAAATCGCCAGCTCACGTTGGGGTTCTGGACCGAGCAGGTCGCTCGCGGCGCGTATCTGTACATCTGGTCGGTGTACGCGTTCGAGAGACCTGTGTCTCTTGCTGTGTCGTCAGGTCAGAATGCGAACGCTACCGTCGCGATTGTACAGTCCCGGGAAGGGGCGCATCGGCGCGTAGGAGAAGTGCTGCGCATTTGTGCATGGGAACACGTCCGGCGTGAAGAGCTAACGAGCAATCGTTTGTACAGCGGGCCGAAGCGACAACTTACGACTTCGCGCGACCATCGGTTCTGCTTGTACTGACGCCAGAGCTCCCACATCTGCGACGATGACATGATATCGACTGACTCGCATCGGCGCACTCACCAAGTCGACGAACGAGTGGTGCATGAAGAAGATGGGCTCGTTGGCGGACGTCGTCGGCGGCTTCATGTCTCCGCCCATCCAAAGATGGATGTTCGAATGGACGTACTCCACGGCGCCGTAGTTGTTCGGATACGGACATCCGCCTTGGGGAGCCGTGTACGCGAGCACATATTCGCTGAAAGATCGACGCGCAATCCCCCTCATCCATCATCCTATGGCCACTTACACGGAATTTTGCGCGACGACCGCGTTGATCTGCGCCTCCGTGAAGAGCTGACCCTCGTAACCGAGTTGTCTGGCGCATCGTCTCGGTTGGCTCTCTAACGACGAACCGCCTCACCTGAGAATGGCGTTTCGCCCTTCGAGCGTCCTCCAATAGGCGAACGGCCCGTAGACGACGTTCCCGTAGAAGTCGGTCTCGCCGGCAAAGTTGACCGAGAAGAGGATGGAGTCGCGCGGGTCGGGCAGATACGAGTCCATCACCGAGTCCCAGTAGGGGATCGCGACGCTCGGATCGACCAGTCGCAGTGCGATCTCCAGCCGCTTCAGGTATTCTCGATGCCAGGGCAGGAATGCCGGTCCGGAATGGGCGCCCGACGCGGTGCCAACCTGTGAGCTTTGTTGTCTTCTTCTTTTTCCTCTTTGTCGCCATCGTTGTTGGAACAATCCTTGAAAGAGCATCTCTCCCTCTCCCTCTTGTCTGTATTACCCTCACTTTCATGCGTGTGACGAAAGTGAAAGCACTCGCTGAATGCTTCCCCTCTCTGTCGACCTGTGTTGTGTGCTCGCGCCGCTCCGTCCCCGCTCCCGTCTCTTCCTCGAATAACCCCCGCCCGCCCGCCGCGTGTGAAAGATGACACAAGACGACGATGACACGGCATTGACCTTACCTCTCGCCTCCTGTCGCTCATCGTCTCGCCCGAGGGCGAACGCCGCGATAGTGGAACCCGTTTCGCCCCTTGCTCCCCCCTCTCTTATGTGGCGGAGTGTAATTGGTAGTGGTGGGACGCGGGAGGGGGACCGGTCTGAGGGGGGCGCAAGCAGGACCCATAACACTTGCCTGGTCAAACAGGAGGGAAGGCAGGTGACACCTCTCACCCAGCAACCAGCCCACATTCCGTGAATGCAGCGAAAGAGAGTGCGGGCATTCCGAACTCGGTCAGTAGATTGTTTGTACAAAAGATGCGGGTGCAATGACACGCGAACGAGAGGGACCGAAAGATCAACGGCATTGCCGTGCTCAAGGTCGCGCACACAGGAAGATGGGGGCAGGTAGCGGTAGCACACCACGACAGACAAAACTCTACTGACCGAGAGATGTTCCGCCGAGATTCGGTCGTACTCGCCGCTTCTCTTGAGCGCCGTCAGCGCGGCGTGCCATCGTGCTCGCTCGTCCTCGGTCATCATTCGGTACTCCTTGCGATAGGCCATTGCGAGGGGTGAGCCATTCGCGAGGATGCAGTTGCCGGCTTGCATTCTGCCCTGAACGTCACCTCATCCTCCTCATCATCATGCATTGCTGCGCGCAGACCCCGAAGAAGGGACACAGGCACTGGAGCGTCATGCAGTCGTAGGGATGGTAGGCCGTCTGTCCGCGGCTGTTCGGCGGCACCGGGATCGGCTGTTGCCACTGCACGGCGTTCGGCGAGCTCTGGCGCTTCAGTCGAGCACGCACCATCGTGTCCATGGTGCGCATCTGCATATCATCATCATTATCATGATCATGTCTTGCAGCGGACTCCCCCCCCCCTCGTTACCATGATGCAGGTATGTTGAATGCTGGCGCTCGGCGCATCCGAGCAGTCTCTCACGAACCGGTGGGTCAGATTCCCTCCCGCTTGACTATGGGCGTTGTCGTTGGAGACCATTCGGCGCATGTGCATTCGCTGATGTTGACCCCCTCGCGCCATCGTGGCCTTCGCCGCGTCGACAGCACTCCAGGCGATCGTGCCGATGAGTAGAAGCAGCAGCATTCCGGCGAGGTCCTTCAGTCGACGACGCATCTCGTTCTGTGTCATTTCTCGCTTTGCACTTTCACCTCTACCATCAAGGTCATCGTCACGACTTTCCCCTGCGAACACGCGAACGCCAACAACAAGGTCACTCCTGCTGCTTCCCTCGCCTTGACTCCTGATCATTGGGGCGACATGCGGAGGGGGACATTCCACTCACGTTCCGGAACGCGTGCGCGCGGACAAACTTGCGCCGCACACGACTTCCTGGAGGTGGGCTCGCATGTAGGCCGACCGCAGCTGGGAGAGAGTGCACACCACAAGCGGAAGAGAAATGAGGAGAAGAAGAGGAGGAGGAAGAGGCAAGAGTGCGGGAGGCGCATGCGCGTACGCCTCCACCGCCGCGTCGCCGTATTGTTCTTGCTCCTCACTCCCACACCTGACCTTTAGCGGTGACGACGCGACGACGATGGCGGCCGCGGTAGTGGTGGCACACAGTTTCCAGAAGAGGTGACTGTCTCGTCTCCTCAGATTCCTTTGCCCTCGCTCCCTTTCAGTCTCGGGGGGGGGGGGGGGGGGGGGGGGGGGGGGGGGGGGGGGGGGGGGGGGGGGGGGGGGGGGGGGGGGGGGGGGG
>JACMII010000299.1:0-25909 GCA_014805405.1 Bunonema sp. RGD898
TCGGCCCAGCCTTTGGAGACCGGCTGGAAGAGCTGCGTCGGCACGTAGATGCAGTCCGGTACGTAGGGATCCGGACATTTGTCCGTGTCCATCTCCATGAAGGTGAACTGCAGAATGGACGACATTTGTCCGTCGGTGTCCTTGAAGATTGCGTAGGGCAACTGCACACATGATATGCTGACACGCTCGAGAGAGATTCGACAAACCAAGTCCACTGTCTTGTTTCGGCACCTTGACACACCAAGCACCATCAGCTCGGGCGTCGAGTTCTGTGGTCGCCGGTCCCAATAGACGCTGTAGATCATGTAGCTGTCCTTTGTTAGTTGGATAGCGCTTTGGTTTACGTCCGACGACACCCTGTACATCGAGGACAACGCCCATTTTGTCGACGGTGGTAGCTGTTTGACGTAGACAAATAATGCTAGCAGGACGCAGAGACCGATGAATGCGATCGTTCCGGAGATCGGTCGTCGCCGGAGGCGCACGTCCCGAGGTTGCATTTTCTTGGTCGTTCACTGTTGACGTGCGTCGTCGTGCTTAATCGTTATCCTGATATTTGGCATATTTCCTGAGCATACAGAATACACCCCGACGCGGTACAATGAATAATCGGACTGACGAGAAGATATATGTGTGTGTGCTTTTCTACTAACTCCGAATACACGACTGTACGCACACAGAGATGCGCGTATAACGCGATTTGACAATTTGTGGTGGTGAGGCGTGGAAATCGCACTGGTCAGTGTGAAGCACTTTTTAGAAAATGTGGTGCCATCACTTCGAAACGGGCATCCAAGATGGATTCAGATTAGATGGATTCCTATCGATGAGAGACCAACTAGCACGGCACATCTAAAAGGTGGAGCGAACGACCCCGGAATCGGCAACATTGTTGCCATATTCTGGTTTCTGGTCTTTTAGCACAACATCGAGCAGTGGTGTTGGGGAGGGGCTCGCTTTACAAAACTAAAAGCAAGCGACTAAGAAAGATTTACATACGAGCAAGCGGGACAAGTGGTGTGAGGCGAAAAGTGCAGCCAAAATTCGGGCAGCTTGTATATCTGAAGCAAACGAAAGCGAGCGATCTCGCCTGCTCGCTCGACTGTCCTTATCTCTCTCTTTCTCCCCTCGCTGCGTGTGATTCAACGTGTCCCGCGTCCCACTAAAAACTCTGTCGCTCAGTGCGACAGTGGCGGATTTACGATGGGCGTATCTGTCGACAAAGGTGCAATGTAGATCGCAGACATGTACACTTGAGAAAAGACAACACTGACAGGTAGACGATTCGATTCGTTTAAAGTGTCGACGAAGATGAATCACTGAATAAAGAGACAGTCAAAGGGCAGCCATCACCAAAATCCTTGAGAGATGTTTGTACGGTTTATGATGACTCAGAAGCTGGCGTTAAGACATGCTACTCGGATCCAGATAGCCAAAGGAAGAGATTGTCTGTCGTGATGGGAACGGAGTTTCACGAGAGTGCAAATCACAGACGTGCTACTTGGTCCTCAGCAGCACGCGTCGAGATCAGTTGCCGCCATCGAAAGTGGCGTCCGTCTGAAGGCGGTGGTCGAGGATGATCGACTACAGCCGGACGGCGACGAGATGAAGTGCAGACGACGCACATCGGCAGAAGCGTGCAGTTGGCAGACTGCGGCTTGCATCTCTCTCTCTCTTCCTTCAGCCACTCGTCTTCCTCCTCCTCTCTGTTTTGGGCAGCATGCGACTGCACTGCCGATTCCACTCCCGCGGCGGTAGCAGTTCTCCAGGGAGTCGTTCTCCTTCTTCTCGACCCTCTCCTTCCCCCTCCCCTCCCCTCTCTCTCCTCCTTCTCCCTTCCATTCACTCCTTCCCAGACGATTCGCTTTAGTCTCTGCTCTCTTCCTCTATCTGTCCTGCAACGACGGCTCGAGCCAAGGATGCCCATCGTAAGTGCGAGAGAGTGAGAGTCGTTTTCTCGCAGTTGAGGGCGACGCGCAGGGTGCGAGGATAGCAGGGTGAGAGGCGAGGGAGAGAGAGAGAAGTGGGCGCCTAATCTCATTCGCCTCTCGCTCTATCCCCAACAACACAACAACGAGCGAGCAGGGGACAACGGCGGCGGCGGCGCGAGAAGACATCCCTCCCCTTCGACTTCGCAGTTACTCCCCTCCCTCCAGCTTGAGTGCTATTCTTTCGTTCTTTTTCTTTCTCCTTCCTATTCCTGTGTCGTTGTATTGATTGCGTGTGCGCTCATGGGGCCGTTCCACGGCTACTAGACTGCTGTTCCGACTTTTGGTGCGAACACGGTGGGAACCAGCTTGAAGTACGGCCGCCCCGGGTACTGCTGAGAGTGAATGTGGTCATGCTAGTGAGAAGGGAAAAGCGAGGCAACCAACCGATTGACCGTTGTATTGACTTCGCTCTTGCCACTGATTGACGGCCGCGCTCACGTTGCTCGCCGCAAAGGCGCCGGTTTCCCGTCCATCCGGACGCGGAAGTACGAGCACGACCAGGAGGAGGAGAAGCCAGTGATAAGGTGACATCATCTTCGAGATAGATGTGCACGCTCGAAAGAAGGAGAGAGAGAGTGAGAAACCGCATTCGTAATCGGAGCTTTTATGCGCCGGCGTATCATAACAGTTGTAACACGGATTCCTCCTATGATAATGATAGCCGCCTGTCGTTCGGTCGACAAGTGTAATGGCAGTGCTGTTGAGATGTTGAGTGAAGAGTGTTTGAGAAGCAAGCGTTCAAAGAGCGCGAAGCAGTAAACCGCGTGCAGCCTCGCCGCGCAACATCTTTTCCAGATTCACGAGTCGCTCGTGCTCTTGCATCAGTTGTCGACGTTGCTCCCTCAGTCGGCGTGCCACTCGAGCGAGCAGTCTCTCTCGTTCGACCAGTCCCAGTTGACGAATCACTGGCGCCTGGAGTAGCGACGAATTGAGTGATTGCAATTAGGACTGCGCTATTTCGGAATCGCGATAGTGAAAGTCCGTTGAATCCTTACGATAGCATGTTTTTATCTGAATAGACGTTGAAAACGCATCGTTCGCATCCAAAATCCAGCAAAATAGGTGGCTTAATTAACGAGTACGGAAAATTTCGATTCCGAAATAACGCAGTCCTAGCTGCAATGCGAGCGCAGACAACGCCGTCGCCATACCGAAGTTGTGGCGGCGACAGTAGCGATCGTTGAAGAAGTCATCGCGTTAGTTGTGTCGATAGTCATTGCTAGCCCGGCAGCAATGCTCGCCAGAGAAGTCGCATCAGCTTCGCCGGCAGTCGTTATTAGCTCGGCGACAGTCTCTGAAAAGAGCAGTCCAATCTGGCAGGCGCCACTTCAAGAAGCCTGTTAGCAAATCAGCGCTAGACGACGTTTCAGCTGCGTTGGTCGTCGTGGCGGTGGTTTCCTCCAACATAGATGGAGTTCTGGACGCAGAGATGGTTGTCGAAGTGCTGACGCCCGTCGTCGATATGTTGCTAATCTCCGGCTTTTCTTCTGAATGATCTTCACCGCTTCGATAGAAGCCAGCAACAGCGAACCAGTGAGAGCTGTGGTGGTTGCAAATGTTGAGCTTGGTGGAAGTGTCGAGTTGACGGTTGAAACGGAGGCGACGACGACTGTGGTGGTTGTTGTATCTAGTGAAAGACTGAGCCAAATGCCGAATGCATTTCAAACCAGCAGTGGTGGTGGAGGTGATCGTTGTAGGTTCTATATAATCTACAAATTAGATTACGAGGCAGCTCTCTCTCCACCTGTGGTTGTTGGTGTAGGCGATGCGGAAGTACTTGTGGTGGTGGTGGTGGTTTCTGCAAATCGCTGTATCTGCCTCGTATTCATCGAGAACCTGTAGTTGATGTTGTCGGTAGAGCACTGGTCGTAGTTGTGGTTGTGGTCGAAGTCGAGGGGGTTGCTGTTACAGTGACGGTGCTGGCATTGATCTCGACTGCTCCCGACGCCGTGATCGGAGCAGCTGTTGGCGACGACGATGTCTGTGATTCTACTGGAAAAGCGGACGTTGTGCTCGTCGTCGTCGCTTCAGTGGTGACTGCACGACACTTGCTAGTCTTTTACAAAAGACCAAAACCTGCTACTGCAGGCGCCGTAGTGGTTGTTGTTGAAGACGTTGTCGGCGGTGGTGAAGTTGAGGTCGTCGTAGGTGTTGTCACTGAGAGAATTGACATCGTCATCAAATGTGGACGAAGAAACGTACCACGTGTGGTTGTGGTGGTCGTTTCGGGGGTAGAAGGAGTGGCTAGAGGTCAATTTATGAGTGTTAGGTTTAGTCATCACCGTACCGGTAGTTGTCGTCGGCGCGGTGGTAGTCTCAGTTCTAGTTGTCGGTGGGGTAGTTGCTGCAAAGAGAAGCAGTTTGAGTGTACATACACACAATGGCGTCAGCATACCAGTTGTTGTGATCGGTCTAGTGGATGTGGCGACGGTTGTGGACGTTGTACTCGCTAATAACACCTTTATCCGTTCATTTCTCTGTCATACCTGAAGTTGTTGTGGGGATTGTCGTCGTCGTCGTCGCCGTCGTCGGCGTAGTCGTCGTCGCCGTCGTCGGCGTAGTTGTTGTCGCCGTCGACGGCGACGTTGCGAACGTGGACAGGGTGGTCGTCGAACCTAGATAGGATGACGGTGTATGCTGCAAGTCCCGTGGAGTATTCACCAGCGGCTGCCGTTGCATTTTTGCTGATGGCCAGAGCAATACGTCGAAGTAGATTCTGGAGCAACAGGTTTGTCGAGGTCGCCGTCGTCGATTTGGGGCTTGCAGCTGTGGCTACAAAGAATTTGTTGTTGCGATGGCCATGTCTCATTGACAATCTACCAGCTTGAGTGCTTCTCGATGTCTCCGACGCTGTGCTGCTGGCAATTGACGTGCTGCTAGCAGTTGACGTGCTGCTGGCGGTTGATGTGCTGCTGGTAGTTGACGTGCCGGTCGTTTTATCCGTAGCGGTCGAGATGATTGTAGTTGATTCAGCGGCGATGAAGTCTGACGCTGACACTGTCGGCAGTGGTTCCCTCGCAACTGGGGCACTTTCGATGAGCGACGACGCGGGATCGACGGGCTGTGGGGCGGAACGCGATGCAGCAGTTTTCTTAGTCAGTTTCAGCGGAACCTTCCCAAAGGTCTTCGACTGAAGTGCGCAGTCTCAATTTGCGGTTGCAATGGAATTATCATTCATACACGAGGCGCCGGTGGTGATTCAACTTTCTGACGCATTGCGGCTAAATTTGCAGCTCTGGCGGCAAACTGAGTCCCGAAGCCGTGTCCTCCGATCGCAAATGGTTGAGTGAGACGCTGTGCATGTGCCGGTGCCAAACTACAGCTAGCGAGTAGCGAGAGCACAGAAACTACTAGCCAACCGATCATCGCTACGACGATTGAATTGCGCGCGCGCGCGTCGAGAAGGCCAAACTCGATCTGCGAGCTACTATTTAAGAGAGGATGTGAGCGAGAGAAACTTTTATCAATGTCCCCCTGCGAACTGTGTCAATCGACCTGACGACACGGAGGTGTGATGTGACCCATTTATGTTGCTACTACCTTCATGGGTGCACACGCGGGGTGTGGCCTTAGTGGGCAAGATTGATAAAGTCAGTCGTGCAGCACTTTGAGAGTTCACCATGCAAATGAAGCTGCACGCAAGATCACGCGCCACCCTAATGGCGTCGTTAGAAGATATTGCGCGGCACGGCTTCTCGTCGTCCACTCGACCGGATGTTGCCATGCGAGAGAGGAAGGGAAAGAGGACGACGTGCATGCGTGCGATGGCCGCCGCCGCCGCCTCGGTTGCATTTTAATTTCGTCCGCCCTCTCCCATCTCTGTCCCTCGAATGTAGTCGGCGTCGTCTGTTCGAAGTGAAGGGTGGACGGCGGACGGGCGGCCGGGCATGCGAGGTTGTGGTCGTCCTTCTGGCGAGGAGCATAGTGCGGCTCTGATTGGGCAGCAGCAGCCGTCGCCGCCGTGGTGGTGGCGTCCGTCCGTCGTCTAGTTAGGGTCTTGTGGTGCGTGGAACCCCGTGTGCGCGACGGCCCCTCCCTCTCGGCTCCTCGGCAGCAGCGGCGGCGGCGGCGGCGGCTATTGATGTGGTGGTGGTGGCGGCTGCGCGCGCGCTCGCGCGGCCCACACCAGCCGCAGCCCGAGCAGTCACCCGCCGCTCTCCCGCTCGCTCTCGCCGCGACCGCTAGCGGCAGCGAATGCAGTCATGCAAACCAAGAGACTTCATGTCGTTCTTGTCTCTCTCCCCGCCCTTTCCGATGTCGCCGGTCGGCCGGCCGGCTGCTTCATCAAATTCGTACTCGCACTCTGCGCTCATTCATTCTCCTGTCTGCCCAGAGAAGTCTTTGTTAAACGGGAGAGAGAGAGCGCGCGCGCACGAGAACTCTTCAGACGCGCAGCGGGGTCAAAGGCGAGCCGTTGCTAGGCATCCACCTTCCATCAATGCTGCACAGACCCCCCACCGCCCCCGAAACTGCTTCATCTCGAGTTGTTTGCAGTCGAATCGAATCGGCTCCTTCTCGCCGGTACCCAGCCAGCAGCAGCAGCAGCAGCAGCAGCAGCAGCAGCAGCAGCACTACGCGGCTTGCACGGTTCACGCGCTCTGCTCGGCTACAGGTTCGACGTTCTTATCAACGGTTCGATGTCGCTCATCTCAACATATATTCAGCGGCCCCTGCGCCGACGCTCTACTTCCAGCAGCAGCAGCCCCTCTCACAGACGACCACCGTATCGTTGCAAGACGACTCCTTGCGCGTACTGGATGGACAGTTGCTGTCTCGGTCGATGGCCACACCCGATCTGAGTCGAGCTGCAATGGGAGGAGGAGGAGGAGGCGGCGGAGGCGGTGGCGGCGGCGGTGCGCCGGGACCGGCCTGCTGTGACTGCGTGGCGCAACAGTCTCGCTGCGGAACCGACGCGTGTCCGTGCACGGCCGCGCGACGAATGTGCGACGAGCACTGCGAGAGCGCCCGCTACCGAGGCGACTGTCTGAATCAGGCCATCTGCAAGTGCTCCTGCGAGGTCGACCCCGCGAAGCCCGCCAAGAACGCGTGCTCCAAGTCGGAGCGGTGCGACTGTCTTCGCATCAAGGAGGGATGCTCGAGGCTGTGCGCTTGCAAGCAGATCTGCAAGAACAAGGTCGCTCATTTCCCTGATTTCACCCCGCCTCACCCATTCGTCTTGCAGGAGCTGCCGAAGAAGGTGGCCAAGGTGGGGAAGCCGACGACCGGCTGCAATTGCGCCAAGAGCAAGAAGCAGTGCGTCAAGAAGGAGTGCCCCTGTCGGTCCGTCTACGAGTTCTGCTCCAACTCGTAAGCGGCTCTCATCACTTCCTAATTGGCGCGCCTCAACCCCTGCCCCACACGCAGATGCAAGTGTTGCGGAGACTGCACGAACGGACCGTCCAAGTTCCACGTCCCTCGACACGTGCAGCAGTGCTTCCTCGAGCACAAGCACGAGAGCAGCGGACTGATCGTGACGCTGCTCGGGGAGGACTACGTCTACAGGGGCGACTTCTATCACGAGTCGAAGAGCGAGCCGCACGTCGAGGAGCAGCTCGTCGCCGCGATCTACGACCTCATCTCCAAGTACAAGGTCGACATCTACGAGATCGTCATCTTCGTCTCGAAGTCGCCCTGCTTCCACCAGGACTGCGACCCGAAGTGCGAGGTCGTCGACGAGTGTCGCTCGAACAAGGCGTGCGCCAAACTGTTGGGTCTTCTGCTCAGCAAGGTCTGTTCTCGAATCGTCAGCATTTCTGATCCGGCAAAACACGCTGCTTCATCTCAGGTGCGGAAAGAGCTGACGAAGGTGGACGTGAAGATGACGGTCAAGTTCCTGTACCCGCATCTGAATCGCGGCGATCTGTACACGAAGCAGGGCATTCTGTGCATGCTGCAAGCCGGCATCAAGGTAAGCACTGCTCGGTCGCCACTACTACAATTGCGGAACGGCAGTGTGGAAAAACACTTCACTAGTGGAGTGTTGGTTG
This sequence comes from Bunonema sp. RGD898, assembly GCA_014805405.1. Lineage (NCBI taxonomy): Eukaryota > Metazoa > Nematoda > Chromadorea > Rhabditida > Bunonematidae > Bunonema > Bunonema sp. RGD898. The sequence goes on from JACMII010000299.1 coordinate 7,979, forward strand.
GGGTTAGTGGGAGCGGGGGTGTCTTTAGAGATTTGAGTCTGCGATTGGGTCGGACCCCTTGCTCTTCGTTCCTCCTTTAGCAGTGTCTCCTCCTTCTCCTCTCTCTCATTTTGCTCCCTCTCCCTCAACCAGCTAGCCGAGAGCGGCGTGCGCGCGCGACATTCGATAGGGACCGCCCGAAATGGACCCCATCGCCGTTGCCGCCGCTGGAATTAGACGACGCAGAGCAGCAAGAGTGCACACACACTCACACGCATTGAGGTGATGGAATTGGAAGAGAGAAAGAAGAAGAGAGCGACGCCATAATCACATGCGCATAGGGGTGGGAGGGGGAGCAGGAAGGGGATGGGGAGAGCAAGAGTGAATTAGGGAAACTCGGCAGATTTGCATAACTTCAGGGGGGGGGGAGAGAAGCAAGAGACAAGGTTTGCAGGTCGAGCCGCTCCTCATGAAGGACTGGTCAGCCATCATGGACTGGTGTCCGAACGTCGACCACAAGGGCGAGTATCTGCAAATGTGGAATGCGCACAATCTCGACAAGGCTGTCGCCCAGTCGCAGGCCTTCATCAACGAGTGTCGGCGCGCACTCGGGCTCGGCATGAAGTTCTGGGTCGCCGAGGTTCGCTGCTCGTTCATTCGCACACGCCACTGTTACAAAATCTCCGCTCCTCCCAGATTCACGAGATCGTCAAGAACACGATCCTGCACTACTCCGAGATCAGGGTCAAGTGCGGCGAGCTGAACGACGCTCTCAAACAGGTGGCGTTGCGTCGCTTCTCCTAGACAGTCGTGTGTTCAGCTCGATCTGACCGCCACTCCGCACAAGGTTCGCTCCACTCCCTCGAAGCGAAGGTCCTTCATCGACATGCACGATCTACGCGAGAAGCTCTTCAGTCGGTCAGTCTCCTTTGTCCGCTGCGTGCGTGTATATGATCACGATGAGTCGTTTCAGAAGCACGGGTCCAGAGGCGAGCGCCAAGAAGAATGGCAGCAATATGAGCGTGGCGAGGTATGTCCGCTTGCTGCGCACACATTCGGCTTTACGCTGTCGTTCCCTCTTTGTCGGCTGCGTTCCGGGCCAGCCAGCCAACCAGCCCATTGCATTGATGGTTTTGGAAGGCGTCGTGCTGGCCACTGCCGGAACCGCGAGGGGAGGCTGGGGAGGGAGGGAGGGGCCGGGGTGAGAGTGCAAAATCGATGTGGTCGCAGCGGTAGTCTCCGGCCCACAATGTCCGGCTTGTCGCTACAACGCGCGCGCGCGCGGCTGCCTCTTCTCGAGCGCGAACGAGTGAGAGAGAGAGAGCGCGCGCGTGTGCCACCTGGCTGCACGTAATTAGAGATTCGAGCACACACACACACACACACAGGGAGGGACGGACGTCCATTCACACACAACAGCCAGAAAGAGCACATACATACGCAAGGACAAGTGGCGCGGAAGCTGAAGCGGGCGAACACACACACGCGCGCGCGCACAATTCGAGCAGCCCTGAGAGAGAGCGCGATGAAAATTTGCATTCCCAAGTACGACGACGGATTACAAGGGGTGCGTATATTGCAGCGAGGACGCCCACGCGCAGGCCATGGTCGCGTCGTTCTGCGGTCGGTCCTTCGACGACAACGAGACGAACGAGATCGCGGCCCGCATCAGGCGCGCCACCACCAACATCAACGTCGAGATCGAGACGTTGCTCGAGTTCCTCACCCACAAAGGAGCGCTCGGATAGAGAGAAAGAGAGAGCCCGCCGCCTCCACCCGCCCCTCCTATGCAACTGCCACACCGCGTCTCTATCGCCTCGAAGAAGAAAGACACGCAAGCCTGCCTCACAGAAACACAACTCTTCCCTAGGCACCTGCTAGAGTCACGGCTCCAGCTCAGGAAGATCTCCAAGAGATGACGACATACAACTACTGATGATCTCTCACTGCTTGCTAACACTCTAGACATGCTTAGAAGGACATTCTAGGAGCCGCCGTGTATTGAGCCTTATTATTATGGATCGTCATCGTCAGTATATTGAGTATGTGCGTCTTCCAACTGTTGGCTGTCTGCAACCGAAAGACGTGAATGCGTAGCGACAGCAGCGCGACAGCATGGCATTTGTTCGCATTCCTCGCGAGCGGCGCGCGTTAGATCGAATCGAAAGTGAGCTTAAGAAGGCTATTTCACAGTACAATATGATAGCATCGACGGGAACTGCCGAAAGTGGAGGAGGCAGCAATGGCACTTCGTGTATTGAACGTATGCTATCGACTGCGCAACGCCCTCCTAGCTGACAGCTTTGCAACTTCCCATCACGACCGACTGCATTGCTAAGATTGACGATATTTCTCCCTATCTATTGGTGAGTCAAATTTCAAACTAAGACGCCCGTCTTCGCTCGTTCGTGTGGCACTAAATGATACGCAGTGCTAGTCAGATCATCGGACTGTTAGCAGTAACACCGGTAGGCTGACGAGGACTAGCTCTGGGACGTAGAAACTTTCCAACAACGAGAGTCGTGTTAATCCTGAGATGAGAAACTTCTCGATTCTGTGGCCACTCGATCCACTGATGCGCAGCGCCCGTTCCAGTGCAAATGCGGCTGGCGGACTGAACGCTTCCAGATCGAGTAGACGAGTGCGGACAGCACGGGCGGCGCCGCGTGTCCTAATTGTCAAAGGAGAATCACACTGTCGCCGAACGAAGTCACTCACGTTTCGCTCAGCACCTGTTGCGCAGTCTCTATCAGCGACTCGTAATTCAGCTCGCTTTTATCCAACGCACGTCCAACCCGTAGTCTGCGCACACGTTCTACAACCGTGAACTGGTCGCCTGTCTGCAATCGGGCACATTCGTCCGCCTTCATTCCCCGGCGCTCGTCACCTTTGGAATGAGTAGCTGTGGAACGCCAGCCCGAGCTGCCTCCAGGAAGGAATTCTGCCCACCGTGACCGAGTATGAGTCGGCAGCGTGCATGCTCTGCAGTCGAGCTCTCTTCTCTGGCTACAAGGTCAAACGAAACCGAGGAGTGTGCGCTGTGGAAGTCGCGTTCTCGTAATCACGTTTCCGGGAATTGTCAGATTTGGGGGTAGCTCAACTCGGAAGATCCACGCCATATTCGGAGTGCTGAAAGGAATGATGGCATAATTGTGTGGCAGAAGCGCACGATCACCTCTCGGCCAGTTGAAGAAACGTGTTCAGCGTCTCTGGAGGCATCCCCGTGTCATTTGTGTACGTCGACATGGAGAGCAGTCCAAATCCACCGGCCTTCCATGCATCGTCTTCGATGAATTTCCGTAGAGTCTGGAAACGAACGAATCTCGTGTTATGTGCGCACAATCACCTACCTCATCAATATCTTGCTGACGTCCTCGTAAATCGATGTGTTGCAACAATTGGGTTCGTGGCGTCGGCTCTTCCAGAAACCAGTGGGAATTCAACATATAGAAACTGGGTTGTCGCACCTCTAGTGCACGCTCTTCCTCCGTTGCTCTGAAAATGCTTATCGCCCAACATAAGAAGGAGCGGGAAGCGTCTTACGCGACAAAGCACTGCAGAAGATAAAGACTTTTACGAAGTAGAAAAAAGAACATGTGGCCAAAGGCGTTGGTAAGTCGAACGTAGAGCGATGACAAATCGTCCAAAGCAGGGGCAACCATCATAGATGGAGCCGATGACAGTGAGATGGATGCGCCTGATTATTGGTGATTGTGGCAGCGTTTCAGTTCGCGCAACCAGTTAGAATGGCAGTCGAGAGATGCTCGACCACCGCCGACACATAGACCGGACGTCGAACGCCTTCCAGAAGTTGGGCGGCTCGAAAATGTGAACATCCCAGTGCGAATGTATCGATCAGCACGTGCGGTCTGAAGTGCAATTTCTCTACGTCTCATTGAAACGATACGCGCGTACCTCTGCAAGTCATCCTTCTTCGGCCAGCTCGCCTGGTTGCATTCGAGCGTGAAGATCTTGCCAGTACTTGCCAGATTCTTCAGGAAAGCTATAGATGTGTGCGAAGTTCCGTTCCATCCTAACATTTTGCTCGCCTGGAATGGTTTCTTTCATGACGCGCAATGCAATGCGGAGTGGAGCACCATCTGACCGACGTTCTTCCTAACGTCTGCGAACATCTCCGAGTTGTTGTAGAGCCGATATCCCGGTCGGGTTGGATACTTCACGACGGCCTCTGTGACTGGAAGCCGAACGTCGTGCACATCCCAGCCGTGTAACTAAAAAGAGGCGCTGCTCTGCAAGACGAACGAGTCAAACCAGATCGGCAGCATTGAAGAGGACTTGCAGATGGCTGACTGCCGACCCGTGAGTGAGTAGCACAACCGAATCCGAGCTAGCCTCTCTGAGCAGGAAATAGCAACAGACCGCGAGAAGACGGAAACGCATCGAATAGTATGAAAAACTCGACAGCCAAGCACCTCTCCGTAGTTGCTCCATCAGTGCCGATCAACCGGTGTCCTTCTAACAGTGTATCGTGTAATCAACCAGAAAAACTGACGATAAGATGGCGTTTGACAATAGTGATCTCGGTGGACTGCAAATACAGTCCAAACAACGACGATTCCGTCGGACGGGGGAGTGCCAATTGACGAGGTTGCTGATACTCAGCGGCGGCTTCCCCATTCGCTGTTCACGTCGTCGTACGCTCGTGTAGAACGTATGCGACTATCTGTCTTCTTGCTCTTATCCGTCCTCCCGTCGGGTAACCAGCTACGTTGACGTGCCTCCGACGCATCAGTGAAATAATATCGCCCTCCAATTCCCATAGAACTTGGTATAAGATGGAAGCTTTCACTAGTTCAGCGATGACAGAAACGGAAAGCGCGAAATGAAAGCCGCGAGAACGCAAGCACGTGATCCACAGCCAATTGTGTAATCTGTAGATTGCGTGCAGACACTAGATCAGTCTAGGCCTAAAACAGTCAACGTTTCGAAAAAAATAACGTCATTAGGATGTTCACCATGGAATTCTGCATCGCACTGTCCTATTCGGAAGTCTCTACGGCAAACCTGTCTCGAGAAAAGCGAAAACTGCTTTTTGCGTGATACACGTACATATACTGTCGCTTATTAGAAGTAGAATGCTGCCGACTGCATTGCTAAGATTTGCGACATTGACCTTGTTTATTGGTGAATCAAATTTCGAACTAAGACGCCCGTTTTCGCTCGTTCGTGTGGCGCTAAACGATCTCTATGAATGTACAGATTGTGGCATATATCTGGCAGCTATGCATCGGGATGGGGCAGAGTGTCAATCAGATCATCGAACTGTTAGCAGTAACACCGGTAGACAGATGAGGACTAGTTCTGGGACGTGGAAACTTTCCGACAGCGAGAGTCGTGTTAATCCTGAGATGAGAAACTTCTCGATTTCGTGGCCACTCGATCCACTGATGCGCAGCGCCCGTTCCAGTGCAAATGCGGCTGGCGGACTGAACGCTTCCAGATCGAGTAGACGAGTGCGGACAGCACGGGCGGCGCCGCGTGTCCTAATTGTCAAAGGAGAATCACACTGCCGCCGAACGAAGTCACTCACGTTTCGCTCATCACCTGTTGCGCAGTCTCTATCAGCAATTCGTAATTCAGGTTGCTTTTATCCAGTACACGTCCAACTCGTAGTCTGCGTACACGTTCTGCGACCGTGAACTGGTCGCCTGTCTGCAATCGGAACAATCGTCCACCCTCATTCCTCGGCGCTCGTCACCTGTGGGACGAGTAGCTGTGGAACGCCAGCCCGAGCTGCCTCCAGGAAGGAATTCTGTCCGCCGTGACCGAGTATAAGTCGGCAACGTGCATGCTCTGCAGTCGAACTCTCCCTCGGCTACAAGGTCAAACGAAACCGAGCAGTGTGCGCTGTGGAAGTCGCGTCCTCGCAATCACGTTTCCGGGAAGTGTCAGATTCGGGGGCAGCCCGACTCGGAAGATCCACGCCATATTCGGGGTGCTAGAAGAAATGATGCCATCACTGTGTGGCAGAAGTGCACGATCACCTCTCGGCCAGTCGTAGAAACGTGTTCAACGTTTCTGGAGGCATCTCCGCATCATTTGTGTACGTCGACATGGAGAGCAGTCCGAATCCACCGGCCTTCCATGCATCGTCTTCGATGAATCGCCGTAGAGTCTGAGAACGAACGATTTTCGTGTCACGTGCGTACAATCACCTACCTCATCAATATCTTGTCGATGTCCTCGCAAATCGATGTGCTGCAACAATTGAGTTCGCGGCGTCGGCTCTTCCAGAAACCAGTGAGAATTCGACATGTAGAAACTGGGTCGTTGCACCTCTAGTGCACGCTCTTCTTCCGTTGCTCTAAAATGATTATCGCCCGACATAAGAGGGAGTGGGAAGCGTCTTACGCGACAAAGTATTGTAGAAGATGGACACTTTCACGAAGTAGGACAAAGAACATGTGACCGAAGGCGTTGGTAAGTCGAACGAAGAGCGATGGCAAATCGTCCAAAGCAGGGGCAACCATAACAGATGGAACCGATGACAGTGGGATGGATGCACCTGATAATTAGTGATTACAACAGCGTTTCAGTTCGTGCAACCAGTTAGGATGGCAGTTGAGAGATGCTCGACCACCGCCGACACGTAGACTGAACGTCGAACGCCTTCCAGAAGTTGGGCGGCTCGAAAATGTGGACATCCCAGTGCGAATGTATCGATCAGCACGTGCGGTCTGAAGTGCAATTTCTCTACGTTTCATTGAAACAAAACGCGCGCACCTCTGCAAGTCATCCTTCTTCGGCCAGCCCTCCTGGTCGCAACCGAGCGTGAAGACCTTGCCAATGCCTGCCAGCAGTTTCAGCATGGCTAAAGATGTGTGCGAAGTTCCGTTCCATCCCATCATTTCGTTCGTCTGAAACGGCTTCTTTCACAATGCACAATGCAACGCGGGTGGAGCACCATCTGATCGATGTTCTTCCTAACGTCCGCGAACATCTCCGAGTTGTTGTAGAGCCGATATCCCGGTCGAGTTGGATACTTCACGACAGCCTCTGTGACTGGAAGTCGAACGTCATGCAAATCCCAGCCGTGTAACTGAAAAGAGGCGCTGCTCTGCAAGACGAATGAACCAAACCAGGTCGGCAGCATTGAAGAGAACTTGCAGATGGCTGGTTGACATTCCATGAGTGAGTAGCACAACCGAATCCGAGCTAGCTCCTCTGAGCAGCAAATAGCAGCAGATCGCGAGAAGGCGGAAACGCATCAAGTCGCATTCAAAACTCGGCAACTAGACGTCTCTCCGCAGTTGCTCCAGCAGTGCTGACCAATCAATACTCGCTTAGCAGTGTGCCATGTGCTCGACCGGAGAAGCCGGCGAAAGATGATATTTACCAATGGTGGTCTCGTTGGACTGCAAATGCGGTACGAACAGAGGAATGCCAATTGGCAAAGTTGCTGATGCTCAGCGGCGATTTCCCCATTCGCTGTTCACGTGATTCGTTGTTCACACTGCCTTTGTCTTTCTGCTCTCATCCGTCTTCCCATCGGGTAATGTTGCTGAGTCGAACGAGGACAGACGACATCGTCTGGATCTGGATGTAATGCAACAGTGTGGCAAGACGACAAACAAGAGATGGGCAGAGAGAGAGAGAGAGCGTCAGATCCGTCTGAAGATCTGCTCGATCGTCAACTAGCACTGTAGTTCGGGCTATTTATTACAGCTTGATGAGAGACGGCCGTAGGTGTTGTGCAAGCCACGCCAGTGAAGAGATCAACTTTGCTTGACCTTTTCCAACAGCGAACGAGCCATGCGACGTCCGAGCTGAGCAGGCGAGTCCACCACCTACATTGAGAACGGATTGGTGGTCACAGACGATCGAAGAAGAAGAAGAAGAACCGTGACTCCGGCGAGTTGAAGCGCCTCAATCTTGGTCTCCGCCTTGCCTTGTCCCCCGTCCACGATTGCTCCCGCGTGTCCCATCCTACGACCGGGCGGCGCTGACGAGCCCGCGATGAAGGCGACCACTGGTTTTGCATACGGGCCCTGAAAGAAAACACGGTGGTGCCGGTCGTTCGACATTCCCCCCTCTACCGAGTTGTTGGCCCTGAGAAATTCGGCCGCCTTCTCTTCGGCCGTCCCCCCGATCTCTCCGATCAGGATTATGCCTTTGGTCTCGGGATCCTTGAGCAGAATCGTCAGCACGTCAACGAAGTCAGTTCCGTTGAATGGATCGCCGCCAATCCCAACGCACAATGACTGACAATGGGAGCAGTCTTCTGGCGTTGAAATCGCTTGACTTCCCGTACCTGTCCCAAGCCAACTTTGCTCGTCTGGTCCACAGCCTCGTAGGTCAGCGTTCCCGACCGAGACACGATTCCAATGATGCCCTACGGAAGAGGCAGTCGACTCGTTCGGGTGGGAAAAGAACGAATCACCTCTTTGTGAACGTTTCCCGGCATGATGCCAATCTTGCATCGATCCGGCGCAATGATGCCCGGACAATTCGGTCCCAAGAGGCGACTGTGAGCTTGTGCCCGAAGTCGATTCCGAACCAACACCATGTCCTGCGAACGATGATCCGGTGCGTGTTCGCGGAAAGAGAACCTGTTGAGGAATGCCCTCCGTGATGCATACGATCAACGGGATCTCCGCCTCGATCGCTTCCAGTATTGCGCCCGCAGCCGTTGGAGCAGGAACGAAGATGACGCTCGCGCTTGCACCGGTCTTTTCACGTGCCTACAGGAACGTCTCTCAATTCCGTGATCAAAGTGCGCGCTTGCCTCTTTGACAGTGGCGAAGACGGGCACTCCGAAATGGCTGGAACCGGCTCTGGAAGGAGACACACCGCCGACGACCTTTGTCCCATACTCGATCATTTGTTTTCCATGGAACGAACCCTAGACTTCTTCTCTCGACGCTAGCAAGCGAAAGATTACCTGTTTCCCCGTGAATCCCTGAATCACAACCTTCGTGTTGGCGCCGATTCGTAGCGCTTCTCTCGTGATGTTGTGACTGGATCGTCTACCGACTGAACAGACCGCCTGGTACAATGCGGTCAACGACTAACCGAAAAGTTCGCGTCCGATCGATAGTACGACTCGCGGGAGCGGAAACGAGGACGGCTGCATTCGGATGCAAATAGAGAAACGGAGAGAAAGGGCGACTGACTGACTGACTGACAGCCGCCGTCGCCGCCGCCACCGTGCTGCGACTCGAGGATTATGGCCGAGCGCGCTGCACCGCACACAAGCCCCTCAATTCCCCCAAACAATACAGGGTGATTCAAAAGTCGGATTACTTTCTGGCAACTCATACAACTCAGCGTAAAACCGATCTTTTACGACAGTCTTAAAGTGTGTTCTGTAGCTCGAAGTCTCCTCTTTCGAATGGTGTCCTTGGATTTGGATAACTCTTACGCTGGTGCAAACTGCGGAGCGAGCGAGCGAGTGATGCACCTAACGATGGCGGGATCACTGCAACCTGATGAGATCAGGGGGTGAACTTTTGTGTGCGATAGAACATCTTGTCCCCCAACGATCCTAAAAGTTTGAACACGAGAGCTTGCACGAGCGCAACAACCCCTCTCCACTCGTACACTGCCATGAATTAGAAAGCATCGCCTAGCGCATGTATCGAGATGGTATGTTTCGAACGATAACTGGAGGCGTGCTGACTATTCAGCTGTTGCTGCTGCAGAATGACCAGGAATTATTGACGATCGGCGCGAATCTATTCTGCACGCCTACGACCGTCAGACTGGTTGCTCTAGCTCGATGTGTCTCTTCCGGAATTTTTGATTTCCTCCAGTCGACCGTCCTTCCCACGCTCTAGAGATCTATTTCAGTCACTTTCGAGACTCATTCTGAGGGTTTTGGCAATACCGTCTGCATCGTTGATGAATTCCCGCAACGGTTGCACTCTGCAGTTAGCTGCAGCAGTTATTCGATGCGATCACAAGAAATTTAGTAGGAGAATGTGTCCGTTCTAATATGACACGAAACGAGAGACAGTAGTATCACTCGACGAGTTGCACCTGCGCGTCTATTTCTCGCCGCGCGAGGCGAAATGGCGGGCGAGCGTGGGCGTCCGGTTCCATGACACCATTTCGATGAATCTGAGAGCACCTGCAAATGCAACGACCTGAAATGAAGTGCTGGATTGTGAGTGTACGCCGCTCTCGGTGCGGAATCTATCCGAGCGCCGTTAGAGCAATTTGATGACGTCATTGGGTGTCAGCGAACAGATGGCTCCGATTGAATGTACTGCTCCATCTGCACATGTGTGTTCCACCGTCAATTGGTCCGCGTCTGGTCCGGCTAGTGAGTGAGTGAAGTGGAAGGAGAGAGAGGGGGCGGAAGTCGCCGACGTCACGTCTTGTCAGTGCACATGCCGGGCATTCCCTGACTATCGTTCAGTGTCCGGCGCAAGACAATATCTTGTCCTTGCCCTCTCCCCTCCCCTCCTTACCTCGACCGGTGCTAGAATGCAGGCACACGCGCGCGCTCTCTCTCTCCCCCAGTCAGCCATTTGCAGTGCCTAGTACGTGAAAGCCGAGACGCTCTCGTCGAGGTCACGCAAATCACTCTCTTTCGCCGCTCGCACACCCCCATTGCTCGATCCTTTTCCCATCCTTCCGTCCTCCCATTCGTCATTCTTCCCCTCTGTGTAAACCAGCTGTTCCTCTGCATCCATCTTCCTCCGCATCTCGTGGTGCATCATCCAATCCAGATGACCGAAGTCCCCACCCCCATTTCTTAGTCTGGTGGGAACGCAAACTCGAATACCAGATTGCAGCAGCCGCAGTCGCAGCAGCAGCAGCAGCCGCAGTCGCAGCAGCAGCAGCAGCAGTCGCAGTCGTCGCATCATGCAGTGCCGCATCTCCGGTGTCTGTTTTCTCTTCCTGCTTTTGGTCTCGTCGGCGGCGGCGCTCCGATTCGTCGACTACTACGGGTCGGCTTCGTCGTCGGGCGCAAACTCGGAAACCGAACAGAACTACTACAACAGCTATCCCGTAATGACCATTTCGTAGGAACCTCATTGGGCATTTTAAGGGCTATCGCTCTTGGAGCAGTCAGTCGTCGTCGTCCTCCTCGAACCCCAGCAAGTCCCCGTTGGAGTCTCGTCTCGACGCAATCGAGGTGGAGCTGAAGAAGTGGCGCGCCAGTGTGGGAGACGAACTCCGAACCGTCAAGGTTGGGAAAACGATGAGCTAGAGAGAGAGAGGGATGGTTGCAGACGCGTCTCCGCACGTTCACGTCTCGATCGGCGATGCAGGACGGAAGCGAGTACCTCTTCGTGGATCACGCCCTGCCCTGGTACGAGGCGCAGGAGAGTTGCGCCGACTGGGGCGGACGACTGGCCGTGCCGAAGAGCGACAAGGACAACGACTTCATCACCAGTCAGTGCTCCTCCTCCTTCTCTCTGCCTCCGAACTGAGCGAACCGACCTTCAGAGAACATGGGACTGGTGCCCGAGCGATGGCTGGGACTTAGCGACATCCAACGCGAGGGCGACTGGAAGACGGCCGGCGACGTGTCCAACGAGTCGATCGACTACGTGAACTGGGCCAAGGGCGAGCCCGACAACGGGTCGCACAACGAGAACTGCGCATCGCTCAGGGCGGACGGACTGTGGCAGGACCAACTGTGCATTCTCGCCAGGGCATACGTCTGCGAACGATCCTAGAGCGACGGATGACGATGATGATAGCGATGATGTTGAGAAGACTAACTGCCCACCTCCCTCCTCGCACACTTGCACACTGAAGAGCTACCTACGCATAGACGACGATGACTGTCTCTCTGTATGAACCGACCGGTGAGCACGCTGACGTGTCTGTTTATTGTGCCTTCCTTCTTTGTGTACGGTACCGTGCATTCTTCCATCGCCGCCTTCTTATTGAAATGGATGACGTCGTGCATCTCTCGGTGGTGGTCCTTCTCTTCGCCTGCAACCTGCTCGCAGTGAGTGTGGAGGATAAACCGATGACGTCTTCTGGTCTTTGGTGAAGAAGTGGGTGTATGTGCGTGTGTGTTGACTGATCGACCGACCGCACAAGGGTACATGACGATGAAGATGCGACGAGAGACAGCTGTTCGCCTTGGTGCGAAGCGGTGGCGGCGGTGGTGGCGATGGCAGTTGCAGCTGCAGCAGCAGCAGCAGCAGCCGTGTGCGGTAGAGGTTTGCCCTTCCCTCCGCTGGCTCTTTTTCCCCCCTTCCAGTCGGTCACCTCGCTCTCGGCCGTCCCCCCGCCGTCGCCACCACCACCACCTCCTCGCGCCTTCTCTAGTGCCCACGTCGCATTCACTCTGTCGTCGTCGCCGTCGTCTGTATTCTCCCAAGCAGGGCAGCAGCAGCAGCGCACGCCCGAAGATGCACATCCTCCTCAAGCTGTTGGCCCTCGACTTGCTTCTCGTGCACACGGTCGCCGGTCAGGACCACTCGGACCAGGATCGGCTCCGACTGGCGCTGCTCTTCGCCGCCGCCCGCGTTCGACACTTCCATCGCAGCGAGTATCTCATCGTGGACGCCGAGCCGCTCTCATGGTGGGTGAACGGTGGTTGGCTGTCTTCTCGCGCGCGCGCGGCGTCTCCAACAGTCCTCGCGCAATGCGTGCCTCTGCAGGATGGAGGCGCAGCGCGTCTGCGAGGAATGGGACCGTGCTCGGCTCGCGATTCCCGACCATCCTGCACAGATACAGTTCCTGCACGGTAACTATGCGTACACGGCTAAACCATTGCGCGCGCGCGTAGAATACACGCCGCCGAACGGTGAACGCTGGCTGGGCCAGTACGCCGTGTGGACGAACGGGCACTACGACGACAAGACGATCTACAGCGACTCGCAACAGCTGTTCGGAGTGGACAACGCACTGCCGGGCAGCATCGTCGGGTGCAGCACGGTTCGGGGCAAGTCCTCACATACGGTGCGGGCTGACGGTCTTGTGCATGTCTGTGTGCTAACATTGCAGCACGAGCTGGTCATGAATCAGGTGGGCATGGTCCGCCACCAGAGCTTCTCGACGCCCTGCATGTTGCGTCTGCCGTTCGTCTGCGAGCGTCCCATCAATCGCTACGCCGAGGACATTTGAGTGCGCGACCGCGAACGCGCCCACCGATTGACGTGCTGTCCGTCAAGACTCTGTACAACCACGAAATTCCACGGCTAGACCAGTTGCTAGTATTTACGCGACCGAGTACAAAGCCCTTCACCTTCCCCCCGCCGTACAGCAACCCAAATACAATAGACTCACACGCGCGGGTCTGGTCGTCGATCTTCGCGCAGTCTGTCCACTTCCCCCTGTCTCTAGGCAACCCGCCCGAAGAGGAACAGTGACGATAACGGGAGACACGTTGGTGCGAACAATGTGGAATGGCAACTGTTAACGGTCGCGCATTTTCTTCCCTTCTGACTGACCGACTACGTAATGTACATACACATGGGACAGTGCGCAGCGGCGGCGGCGGCGGCGGCGTGAGGGTTGTTGTGTTTGTGAACGGCAAACACCCGCTTGCGGACAGAGGCTAGAGTGCGTGCGGCAACGCGACAAGGAATTTGGGGCGGGAGGAGGGACTCTGCAGATGGGAACACGCTTCTGCCTCAGCAGCAGCAGCAGCAGAAGCGGCGGCGGCGGCGGCGGCGGCACTCAGCTGCTCTTGCGCAGTCAACGGGCCGAGACCGAGCGACTGCGGCGACAGACAGCAAGCAGATCATCATCATCATCGATGTGAACGACGAGGCGACCAGTCATGACCGTGCTGATGCCCTATCTGCTGCAAGCCACCTGGCTCGTCGTCACCAATCGGACTGGCACGTCGCCTTCTTCTCAGGGAACCGCGCCCGCGTCCAGAGGCGACGGCGGCCATCTCGACCTGCCCTGCAACTGTTCGTCCATCGTCGCGCCCGTATACCGCTCTCCGCCCCCAATCGCTGCACTCTTTTCCAACCACGCACTCGCAGGTCTGCGCCGGCCCCGAAGACCGGTCGAGAGAGTACACGTACGTCAGCGAGTGCGTCATGTCCTGCGCGCGGGGCAGTCAACACGGTAGGGGTCGTCGACTGCTCGACGCTTGATTTGCACACTACCGCTCCTCAACACGGCGCGCGCGCTCCAGACATTGTTCCGTTCTACGACGGGCCGTGCTGTCGGACGCCGACGCACTGCAATCCCGCCTCGAGCGCGCCGGTGTGCGACTCGGACGGGCGAATGTACGCGTCGGCCTGCGAACTGGAACGGGCGCAGTGCGTGGCGTGGCGAAGAGACCGACGCAAGATCTCGCTCGACACCACTGCCGCAGGTGGGTCGTCGTCGTCGTCGTCTCTTTCTCGGGTTGACGTCGCGCTCATGTGTCCGAATTCTAGCCTGCGCGTCGTGCGTTCGCCACTGCGAGCCCGACGAGACGAGACGGGCGGTCTGCGACAAGGCCGGCAAGACGCATCCCACGCTCTGCTCGTTCCTCAACGCGAAATGTCTCGCCAAGCACAAGTGCGCAATTGAGTAGTGTGCGCCGCCAATCTCTTCGTGGTGTCTAGCCTCAACGTGACGCTCGAGATCGACTACATGGGCGAGTGCTGCGAACACGTCTGCGAAAACGGCAATCCGAGCGCTGCGATTGCAACGTCCGAATGCGAGAGGGTGTTTTGCAGAGACGAGCGGCGACAGTCATCATAGAAGCCAACCGGTTTGCGATATGGCCGGAAGTACGCACGCGTCCTGGTGTCAACTCGCCAGATTGCGGTGTCAACTCTCCAGGCGCGTGACGCTTCCCATTCCCAAACGTCCGATTGAATCTAGACGAGGGGCCGGTGCGATAGTGGCCAAACTTCAGGTTCGACACGTAGGCAAGTGTACGGACAAAGGTATGCAGCGGTCGCTCGTTCACCTGCTCGTACCATGATGATGAGACGGAGGAGAAATTCAGACGAAGAGAGACGACTGTCGAAAGAGGACCGACGAAGATACCACTACGCGTCGTCGTGGGACCCGATCGGAACGGCCAGGCGACGAGCGCCCGTACGACTACGGCTCTTACGCAAATATCCAAGTGAGACCAACGATGATGATGATGATGATGCGGATAATGGCAAGCCAACCGAATGATGACAGAGAACCGACGAACCAGCACGCCTGCTACCGCGGTAGCCGAAAGTACGACTATTCTTGCACTCGAAACGACGACGACGACGACGACAACAAAGGATGTCGCTGTGACGACGGTAACGCCTCACGCTCCGACGACGATGGCATCTCACGCTCCGACGACGGCAACCCTTCCTCCTACCTCGCCAGTCGGAACTGCCCCGACGAGCCCTCTGCCTCTCATACAAGCTCATCTGGGTGCTGCTCCCTTCCTGCCCATCTACTATCTCGGTCTCGGTTTTCCCACTTCTTCCGCCGTTGCCGCCGCCACCGCCGCCTCCTCCTCCTCCGCCTCCTCCTTTTCTTCCTCTACCAACACCATCTGTTGTCAATTTTCCAACAGCAATCACTACCAATCGACAGCGCACTCGCCCGTTCGCATACCCTGGGTGCTGTCGAAAGCCTAGTCGACGACGAGGAGACAGCTGAAATGAATAAGCTCCTCTCTCCCCGTCGCTGCTGTCTTTCTCTCCGCCTCTCAGCCGCAACAACAACAGCTGCTGTCAGCTGACTTCTCTCTTTCTCTCTCTCTCTCTGTCGTTCGTTCAGTCGCACTTCGCGTAGGGCGCCAGTCGGTCGCTCTTCTTTCTCGCTCGCTCGCTCACCCACTCGCTCTTCACACTTTCTTGTTTGTCACTTTCTCTCAAGTGTCGTCCACACTCCCTCATCGTCTCATTGACTCGGCGCCATCGAGTCGTCGACCGCTCGATTTGACCACGTGTCTTTCGAAATTCTGTGAGCATAGTGCTCTTCTCCAGAGAGAAGTAGCGCCAAAGTAAGCAACCAGAAGAGTGGTGGAAGCCACGTGGCCGACTTGGTTGTCTCCATTTGCCCGTTTTCCATCGGCTCTTTCCACTAATCCAATGACGAGGGGGCGGAGTGGGAGCGCTAGAATGGGCCGCAAATGGGAGAGAGGGGGAGCGCGGTGGAGGGCGCGCGCGGTGAGGCTCTGAGAAAAGTCCACACACGCACACATCGACTAAGAAGTTGGGTTGGACCGGAGGGAAGAAACGTAGACAGGCCCGCTCGCAATCGATCCTCTTTCCGCTGGCGCGGGACCGGTCTTCCACGGCGGTCGTGAGAGAGAGAGAGGAGGAGAGCGAGGCAGAAAATTGTCATCTATCTGCCAGTCTGCTCCTCCCCCCGTTGAACTATCTCGAGTTGACTGAAGTGAAGTGACGCGTGCACGCGGGAAATGTTGTTGTCTCTGGTGCCCCTTTCGCTCGACAGACTCTCCCCGTCGCCCGTTCGTGACGTCGCTACAGCAGTCGTCTGGGGAGAGGCGGGAGGGGGTAGGAGCGTAATCATGATGGTGGGGTGGAGTGCGTAGGCTCTGCCGGCTGGTCGGTAGAGGAAAGCTTCGAAATGCATAGCGCCCCACTTATACTCCTCACTTCTTCGGCCGCATTGTGTACGAGCGAGGGTGGTGGGAGGGGAGCACATTAAGCCAGGCAGCTAGTCAGCCAGTCAGAAGTCGCTCGCTTTCTTCTTGCCTTCTGCCGTCTCGTCAGACTGGAACGAGCAGCGCTCTTCGGGTGGCCTCTCTCCTCTCTCTCTCCGTTGTCTATCTCCGTTCGTTCCGGAGTTGCGACAGTCGTCATGGAGGGGGCGTCGGTCTTTGTGCACTGGTCTCTCTCTCTTTCTCTGTGTGTGGAGCAGAACAACAATGAATGTGGAGTGAGGGAGGTTGTTCTCATCTTTGCTCTCCGTTAGTTGTGAGTTGGGAGGAAGGAGGGGGAGACTAGTGGCACTGCCCACACATCAATGTCTGGCTCTCTCTTTCCCCCCCCCCTCCTCTTCCTCCTCTCAGTGGTCCCCCCTCTGGAGGGCTAGTGCCAGCGCTGCTGCTGCTGCTGTCCCGCAGCGCCCACCCATTGGTGCGTGTCGCTGCTTCCCTCTCTTGCTCACCAACTTGCGTCTCGTCCGCCTCTCGTTGCTCTCGTCACGAGCCAGAACAAGAAGAGAGGGGATTCTGACCAGCACCAGAGTTTCCTCTCGTGTCCGCTCCATTTGATCCCCCTTCTTCTTCGTCGTCGTCTCCATGCTCCTCGATCCCGTCTCCCTCCTCGTGCCGGCTCGGATGTGGAGAAAGAGGGAGAGAGAGAAATCTAATTGGGCCGGACCTTCCGCTGGCTGGCTCTTGTTTTCTGTTCGACCAAGACGCACGGGCTAAGCTCTCCCTCGCTCAGTTGTCCGTGCGCCCCCTACTCTCGACCTTGAAAATGGACCCCTCCCTCTTCAAGGTTTCAACACAATTGAGATGAGTCAGAGTGGTGAATGGAATGGAATTGAATGACACGCACGTACGCGCGCGCGCTCTCTCTCTCTCCTCTTCCTATCGTCTGTTTTTGTCTCCTCCGCGCCGCCATCGTCTCTTGAACGAATCCGCAAGCTGCTCCATGACGACCGGATGGATGAGATGCTCGTGTGCGCGCGCGCCACACGCGTGTGTGTGTCCGAAAGAACCCCCTCATTTCGCGCCCGCTCCCCCTTTTGATGGGCTTTTTGGGCAGGGAGAGAGAGAGAGAGAAGAGGACCAGTCTCTCTCCCCTTCTACCAGCCAGTCAGTGCTGTCGTGCCTTCTCTCTTTCTCTCTCTCTTTCCGGAAGCGGCCCTCCGCGTTGAAACATTCATTTCAGCGCGTGCGTTGCCCGCTTCTCCCTCCGGTCGATGTTGTCTTGGCTCTAGTGCCTCTCTCCTCCCGGGGGAGTGGGGAGAGAGAATGAACCGCCCCCCCCCCACCCACTGCACTCCTTCCTTCTTCCTTTGTTGGTTCCTTCCCTCCTTCTCCTGCTCCAGTCGTCGGCACCATCCGTCTTGGCTTGCTTCCTCTTCCTGACTCGCCTT
>JACMII010000300.1:463-25863 GCA_014805405.1 Bunonema sp. RGD898
GGTGGTAGTGGGGGTTGTGGTGGGGGTTGTGGTGGGGGTTGTGGTGGTGGTGCTTGTACTGCTCGTTGTCGTCGTCGTCGTTGTCGATGCGGTCGTCGTGGTAGTACTCTGAGGAGTTGTGGTTGGTGCAGTTGTAGACGGCGTTGTCGAAGTCGTTTCAGGTCGAGTGGGTGACGAGACAGCCTCATCCGCCAGTCGCTGCAGGTCTTGCAGTTTCTCGAGCAAGTTGTCGTTGACGTCGTCGCGTTGCAGAACGGCAGTCACACTGCTGCTGCTGCTACTCTTCGACGTGTTCAGGTCGGTCGGCGACGACGACGACGACGATGACGACAACTCGGCCATGGTCGATGAAGGCGCCATCGTAGTCGTGCTGCTTGGAGTCGGCTGCTCCGACGTAATCTCCTCCTCGGACTTTGACGTCTTCTCGGTACTCTCGAGCAGACTCTCGAACTCCTCTGCATAAAATTCCCATCTGAATCTCGACGGGAAAGAGAAACGAACCGTCGCTCTCGAGTCGTTCGCCGAAGACGGAGCGGAACTCGTTGAGGCAGAGCTCGGGAACTGCAAATCACACGACGCGGTGTCATGAGCGCGGTTTCTCATTGACTTACTCGGCGCGCAGACCAGTCTCCTTTTTTCGACGTGCACGGCGCAGGCCAATCTAAACAGTGTGTCTGTTCGTTGTCTCGACCCGACAATATCTCACTTGGAGAGTAGCGGCAGTCCGCAGTTGCAGCTCTCGAGTCGTACGGCATCCACTTCATTTAGAAAGCGGAGTGGCTCGTCCGTATGCTCGCCTGACATTTACGTCTTTCTCTCTTTGTTTGTTCGTTCGTAAAGGCGAAAGGACGAGAGCGGGACGGAATGATGAGGACGATGCTGATGGTTGAAGGGTGTAATTTTGGGCAACGTCTTTTCGTCCTCCACCCCCGCCATTTCCTGAGCCCAATCATTTGTCGCTGTGCGCGTCCCGCAGTGATGTTTGTGGTGTGGTGCCAAAAATGAGACCACAAGTAATTGCTCAACAATCAAACCTCACATCGCTGCCCTGCAGTCCAAACAGCAAGGCAGGTGCGAACTTACAGATGTAGGCGTTCCGTTCGATCCACGTGTAGATAGACGGCGAATTTATGACCGCATTCGACGGACGCACGTCGAGAGTAGCGACGAGGAAAACAACGAAGGGGAGGAGGGTCCTTTGCCTGAGCAAGATCCACCACCGGCCTCTCATTTTCGCCTGAAGCACTCCCGTTCGAATTATACTGCGCTCCACACGACGGCGAATTTCTCGACGAAGAGGGGGTGGGCGGGTGTTTCTTCTTCTTTAGCTGTGATTGCTAATCTTACACGCACGCTCCTCCCACCCCTTTCTCATATGGCACACGTATCGTCTACGGCATCGTCACCATTCCCCTCCCTCTCCATCACAGCGGCCGGTTTCACTTCTCTCTCTCGCTCGCTCGCTCGCTCTCACTCTCAATCGTTCGCTTTCCCCCTCGAATGAGAGTGAAACATAGGCTAGTGCGCGAGAAAGAGAGAAGATGGGGTGGGATGGAGAGCAAGGGCATGAAGAAGAGGAGGGGTGAGAGAGTAGGAGATGAATGGTAAAAAATGGAGACGCCACAGTGGACAGGACGAAGGGCACGCTGAAGAACAGGCGCAGGGAAGAAGGGAGGATGAGGAGAGGTAGCGCACCTCCACGCATGGCCGGATTGGGCAAAGTTGTCGTCGTCGTCGCGCTGTGCAGTGCGCGCGTATGTGCACACTTGAGCAGCGGAATGCGAGCGTCGTGAAGAAGCTGTGCGTGCGTACTACCTATGGGGGCAAGTGGCAGGGTGCACGCACTTGCAGTAATGATTCGCACTGCGCGAGCCAAAGACCAGCTGCGGAAACATATAGAACCACAACAAGTGTGGAAGGGGAGGGAGGGAGGGGAGGGGGGAGGGAGAAAGAAGGAGAGTCCCGCCCTTCTCCGCAACCTGGTCAAGTACTGACGCCGTGCGCGAGCGCGCACTCCCCGCCCTCCCCGCCCTTCCTTCACCACATACCGCGTACTTTTTTCTTCTCCTTCTTCTTCTTCTTCCTTCTCTTGCGTCCTCGACAGTGGCTGTCATTCAGGGTGAGCGACGAACGTCAACAAGTGCAGGAGCAACACCAATCACGACAGACAGTCGAGGCTGAAGATCGAGCAACTGCCTCTTGCAAACGTTTGCAGCCGCTCTCGCGTAGCTAATCAGCCGAGACGGCACTCCTCCTCATTCATGCAGAATCTTCTCTCCCACTAGATGTCGCTGAATACGAGATTGTCCGTTCACTTCTTGTCTCGACTTGCCGGTCGACCCTTACTCGTCGGTCGAGTGGTTCGTCCGCTGCTCGCAGGACGAGACGAATCACCCTTTGTCGTTGCTGCTGTGGCGGCGTCGGTGGCAGCCGGAGGCGCAGGGGCTCTCTTCGCGATCTCAAGGAATACAGAGTCATATGTGTGTGTGTGTGTGTGCGCGCACGCGATGGAACGTCCACTCACTCGATACGGTATCAGACGTTTACAATCGTAGGCCGACAGCAGCAGACCAGAGCCGCGTCCGTTGACGAATGCACATCCAACCAGCAGCTCGTTTTCCACTTCGGCGTTCCAACGAACCTCCAGCTGCAAAACGGTCATGCTTCGAGGAAGGAGACGGGCTGCCCCCCCCCCCTCTCACCTGAAACTGCTCCGGCTTTCGGGTGTGCAACTTGTACACGTGCACCCGAGAATCGTGGCCCACCGACATCACCTATTTCTCGCGAACATATGCATATATCTAGCGATGCGTAACGATCGCGGAAGCATTACGTATGCGCTTTCGGGAGCGACACTGATCGAGGTGATCTCGCGCGAGTGAACCAACGCTTGTGCCATCAGCTGACCGGAGAACGTGTTGTAGATTAGCAATTGGCCATGATATGTGCCGGCGAGCGCATGCTTCCGGAGCACGTTGATCACGGTAATCTCCTGACTGAAAAGATTGCCCATCACCACTATCGCCATTTGGACGATGCCGCTCACTTGGTGACAATCTTCTTGTTGGGTTTCCCATTCTTGTTCCACACCACGATCAGACCCTCGACGTCGACCGAGCATGTGAGCTCGTCGAATCGACAAGTTGCAATGTCGGCAATCGCACACTTGTGTTCCTGAACGTCCGTTCTAGAGATGTGTAGCGTACACTAACCGCGATGTTCTTCTTGGACGTCAGCGAGGACTCGCCGGTACAGTGGAATACGACGATATCGCCAACGTGAGTGCCTGGTGAGTTCTCATCCGAGAAGGAAACTGGAGAGGCACCTGCCCAAATGGTGTTCTCAAACCATGTGATTCCGCGCGCGAAACGCGAACTTTCCGTGATGGCCATGATCTCGGGAAGCTAAACGTTGAGCAATGCAAAGGCAACTAGACCGAGCGATGATGATGACGTACAAAGCCGCAGACGGAAGCCACGGCGTCGATCGCCGTGAAGATGAACTGCTTCTTGGAGACCGTATCGTAGATCTATCAGTCAGCGACGATTGCCGATAGGGTTGATACCGGTCCACTCACCGCCACTCCGCCAGTGGAGCAGACGACCAGAAGAGGCAGCTGTCGACAGGCGGGAAGCACGAACTTGGCTTGCACGATCTGTGCGACGCTCTGTGTATGGGACGCCAAGAGAGGACACGTCCGACCGAATAGGCACGGTTCGAGGCCGGATCGCGAACGGTGAGCGCGTCGCGAGTGCACTCGTTCGACTGCATGTCCCAGCTCGTGAGCGACACTTGCGACATGTGGAAGACGGCCGTGTAGAGGACGCTGCGCTGTTCGTGCAGCCATACCGACAGATTGCTGTGGCCCGCCGACGTCCCCGTCACCGGGATCGAGGCGACGTCGTCGTTGGGCTCGTACATCGACGGCGTCGCCATCACGGCGGCTCACAATCGTAACGCCAAATCAGTGGCAGACGAGAGAAAAGTCGAGCACACCGACCGCGAGACGTGACTTGCTGTCATGGAAACCGCAATACCGCACCAGTTCATAGGGGCGGCGCGCTATCAAGACACCGTCACCTATTAGACGCATGCGAGCACGCTCTCTCCTTCTCTTCGACGAAGAAGTCGTGTCATGCACGTAATAAGCGGAGACAACAATGGGCCACGAAATGACCTGAGGCGAGAATGGAGGAGGAGGAGGACGGGCGGCACATTTCGTGACACAGCGAATGGCCACACTCAATGACATGCTCCAATAGCGTCATCTGTTTTGAGCGTGTGACTGGGACGTCGCTGTTTGAACCGGAGGTCTGTTCGTTCGCTCGCTTGCTCGATGATTCTGCCATGAGTGAGCAGTCGAGTAAGGAGGTATGCTTTCCTCTCCCCATTCGACGTATACGCCAGAGATTCATTCAGTCAACACCCGATCCGTCGAGCGCACCGGCGTTTACGAATCTCCTCAGACGCATTCGCCAGTCAGGTAGTTGGTTGTCATGAGAAACGTACGGTGCAAGCTCCCTGCACTTAGTCAGTAATGACGAGACGACGATGCCTGCGTCGAGAAAAACGATGGCCTTTCAAAAGTCCAACGTGGTCGCCAATGCGGTACATTTCCACTTCCTCTTCTGCGACAGTCGATTTGTTCTTTCTTTCAGCCGAATTCCGGAAATGACGAAACCACTGTACGGAAAGGCGCTGCTCCTTCTGCGGCGAAGCCACCTCCAAAGTATGTCGCATCATCAATGGAGTTTGCTTAAATTTATCCTGTGCCAGGCCGAGCGGACTTCAGATGCGCATGACCGATCTAATGGATATGGAGTGGAATGACGACGCCATACCGACGGTATGCGTTTTTGCTTGTCGAACGAGCAATCGTCTTCTAGTGGCCGGGAACAGCCCCGCCAACTGCGCCGCCTACTGCGATAGTCGACGCAACAAGCTCTCCCCCTGGTGATGCGGAATCCGGTGGACTCGAGAGGTTGGAAGAGGAGAAGAAGAAGGAGGAGAACGGCAATGTGCCGAGAATGTCTCAGCGTCGCCTATCCGGTATGACACGCTATCATACGCATTTGATATACGAGACGCATTCAGCTCCCGGCACCGTTTCTGAACCTCCTGTTCATGCTGGCGCACGGCCGCCGCGCCGTCCGACGTCTCTCTACGTAAACCATTCGGAGAGTCCGTCCGTCGAGGAAGCTGTTGAAGCGACGGAAGAGGTCGACGTCCACAGCACTTCGTCGGTTGCGTCGGCGTCAAACGACTATGCAACACAATTTCACGAGGCACGTCGATTGGCTCATTTCACAGCGCGCACGATTTCAGTTGCACCGAATCCTACAGAGGATCCGCGCCATGCCCTTTTTGCGATTCCGAATCTATACGGCGGTGCTGCTGTCCGCTGCCACTGTCGCATTGCCATGTTGGTGATCGGTCTTGTTGCCGTTGCACTGCTCCCTTTAGCATTTCTCATGGGTCTGCTGTGGGGAATCTACGTGTCGCTACTGCTCTTCTTCTACTACGTAGTGTCGGAACCTCGAAACCTCTCACGGTACCTCGTTTGCGCAGCTGACATATTTGGCTGCAGACCTATGGTCTCCGAGCCGAATTCCGTACTTCTCTCGGAGGAGTCCAAGCAACGCGATCGAATTGTCTACAAGGTATGGCAGTGCTGAGTGCTTACGCGACGGGCACGACTTCAGGGCTGGATGAATGAACTGGACTCGGTCTACAAGCACTCGGTCTTTCACGTGAACGCAACCCGGTCTGTGCTTGTGCGACTCGAGGGAAATCTCCTTCGACTTGGTCGACCGGCGAAGTGCATGATGCGACACGCCTTCCACATCGATCCCACCCTACGCGATGCGGAGCCGCGTTTTATCGGGCAGAAGATTGTCGATCTGACGGATGCAACGGTACGCACTAGCATCTCCATCGATTCAGCAGCATTCCCACTTTCAGGTTGTGCTGCGACCGAAACGTCTGGCTCGCCGTAGATGGTGGTCACGACGCTATCCGATTCACATTCGTCTGTCGCCAGATGCGCCTGCTCCGATTGAGACTGGAACTCGATCGCGCGGTATCGCAGCCGTGTTCGATGTGGAACTTTTTTTCAGCCCTATCGGAAACCGAATGCGCAGTGGGCGGTAGCGAGGAATCGGACGTTCCGTCTGACGACGGTGACTCGACTCTTTTGCCGATTCCTGGCTCAAAGCCACAACACGACACCGTCTCGCAGGTTTCTACCTTTTTACCGTCAAAACAAGGCTTGACTGGTTTAGAAAGATTCCACAAGGCCTCACTGCATCAATCTGTTCGCCCGCAGTCCGCGGGAGAAGGAACGCTGGTTCCATCTGTTCCGCGAAGCTTCGGTTCGATACACTCGGAAGCAGGGCGGTGGCACTCGGACGGACGACTTGCCCGAAACTGCATCCGCCGACGCAAGTCGTCCGGGTAGCGATATCTCCGCTTCCGCGGAACGCTTTCTCTACCTGGCCAATCGAGTGCAGTTTGCAAAGTAGGAATCCTTATCGTTTCGCGACTGACTACGTCCTGCAGACATCTGTTGGACTCGTTCGGGCAGGATCCATTCACGCCCGAGAACGATACGGTCTGCATTGATCTCGGACGTGTCGGAGGTCCTTCGGCGCCGTCACCCATATCGCCGAGCCCAAGCGAGCCAGGCCCATCGAACTTTGTCGAAGTGGCAAATGCCATATCCAACAGGTGGTTTGATCGTACGCACCCGCACATCCCTTTGATTTTCCAGAATTTTCTTCGATTTCTGTCGCGACGACTATTGGGTGCGTGCCATCCGATCGAAGATCGAGACAAAACTCGCCACGATTCACGTAGGCGGCCACTCGTGTTTTGCAAGACGTAGCAAGTCTTCAGCTTCCGAGTTTCATCGAGAAACTAACACTGTCGCGTCTCGATCTGGGCACACGGCCGCCCACGTTCCTGACCGTTTCCGCACCCCGTTTCGACCAGTGGGGTCTGTGGGTCGACTTCCAGGTGATTCACCACTCGACATGGCACTCACTGCAATAGCGTCCAGATGAAATACGATGGCGGACTTCGCTTGGAGTTGGAGACTCGGGTCAATCTGCTGAAGTTGAAGGATGCGGCCAATGCGGACGATACAACCGAACGGTATCGCGCAGATTACTGACCGGAGAGGAGGAGTGCTTCAGATCGGTGTCGGTTGCGGCATCGCCGCCGCGACAGCCTCGCCGTCGTCGGTGGTCGGACGAGGAGCTGCCCGAGAGTCCGGAGTCGTCGGCAGACGAGGAGTACGGCGCCACCGTCGACATGCTGACGCCGACGTCGGCCGTTCGCGAGAGCACTTCTCGCAAGTTCTTCGGGTTCGTCGAGAGAGCCGCGCAGACGAACCTCTTCCAGAAGGCGGCCGCCATGCCGAGTGTAGCAAAGGTGTCGATCGATCTTGCTTCCTTTCCTCACCTTACGTCACTTCCAAGGTGATGCGCGAGATTTCCTGCACCCGTTTGGTTCTGCAAGTGGAGATTGGCGCGATCAGAGGACCGGTCTGCGTCAACATTCCTCCCCCGCCGTCCGGTACGTTCACGACATGAGGGAAGGATTGGAGAGGGGGTGCGGATGTCTCAGATCGACTTTGGTACGGGTTCCGGCATCCGCCGCACGTCTCCATCAAGGCGGTTCCGCAGCTTGGCGACCGATCGGTCGACTTCGGCGCCGTCTCGGACTGGATCGAGTCGCGCCTGCGCGTCGTCATGGAGAAGTCACTGGTCCTGCCCAACCTAGACGACATTGTCGTCGGTGTTCTGTCCGGCAACCCGCTCCTTCAGCGTCCCTACGCTCAGTAGCAGCGGCTGTACACGTGTACGTCTCAGAGAACTACCCACAGCATTGTGCATCCGCTTTCTCTCGATCGGGGTTCACCACCAGGTTGTACATTAACAGCGCGCGTCTGCTTTACGACGTAGGCGAAACACCGCTCCCCCACATTGACACACCGAAATTCGTTCCTGTGATCACTGCTGCTTGTACTGCTTTTCCCACCCTACTTCCCTCCCCCCGCACGATTGCCTCGCCTCCTCCTCCTCACTCGTCGAGGATCATTCCTTAAAATCGTGGTGCAGAAAGCACCATCACCGGGTGACAGCAGCAGCGGCAGCAACAGTTGATGATGATGCCTGAACAGTCAGAGAAAGATCGCTATGGTGATGTAGACGCGAAGCGATAATGAGCAGGTGCTGTAGCGACAGCGCGCATTAGTTGGTGTATTACTGCGGGACGCCGCTCTTCGGCGTACTGCAGCACAGTCACGGAGGTGGGAGTGTTGCGCGGCGGGGATGGAAGCTGCCAGTAGGAGTGGCGACAACCAAGATGCTGCGCCGCCCCGCGACTTCTGCTTCCGCTCGTCTTATAGCTTGTGCGTGTGCGCGCGCGGTGCGCTACACAACCGTCTTCTCCTCTCATCATCCTCATTCGCTTCTCTCGTCTCGCCGTCACCACCACCACCACCACTGTCGCCGCCGGAATCCATTGTTTCTTGCCGTCTAGTTCCGGAGCGAGTTGTCATCGGCATGCGCAGACAGCAGCCCCCGTCGTCGTCGCCACCACTGTGGCCGATTCTACTGCTATGCCAGTGGTTGCCGTCAATCAGTCGAGCTCAGTGTACGCGAAAGTGAGAGTTGATACAAGTGCGGGAATGTGCAGTGATTGTTCCGCTGACGGCGTTGATTTCACCGGATGGACGAGTGATCGTGCATGCCCCCACACACGTCACGTACACCTCGTTTCCGGCTCAACTCCAGCAGCAGCAGCAGCAGGGGAAGCGTCCGTTCCTCACCTATATCCAGCAGCAAGCGCAAGGGGCGCGCGCCGTTCGCGCCCTGCGCGGCTCGCCTCCCGCCATCAAGCCGCAGGTCGAGAACTTGCGCATGCGCATCCTGAAGAAGTTGCAGGAGTGGGCGACGATGGCCAATAAGTGGCGCACGGATCGATTGACGCAGAGACGAGTGGTCGTCGACAACCAAGCCGAGCAGAATGCCACTCCCCAGAAGACTCCCCCCTCTCCCTTCTCTAAAACACAGCCAGCATCGCGGCGGCTTCTTCCGCCTCCCGTGAGCGCACTCTCCGGAGGCCAGCCACTTTCACTGCTCATACGCATAGATGATCTTCAATCCGGCACGAGTGCAACCGCCATCTTCTCCCGCGACTGTCCAGCAGCAACAGCAACGACAACAACCGCCCCGTCCAGCTGTGCTTCCCCCCTCTCCACTCATTTCGCCTGCGGCGGCGCCGCCCTTCTTCAATCATCAAAAACCTGGCGCGGTTTGCTCCTCTCCTAGATGGCCTATGAACATGTATGCGTGCGCGTGCAGAAAGTGTTCCCACAAAAACGGCCGACGAGCGTATCGACAAGGCCAGCGGCCGTCGTCGCGTCAGCTGCTGACACGTCGCCGACAACGGTCACTGTGGTAGGGAAATGATGATAGCAACAAGACAGTGTGCGCATCATGAAGCCGCAAACCACTACGCCCACAGCAACTACAACTACTAGTGGCAGTAGTAGTACGACGGTCACGACAACTGAGCCCCCTGTGACAACGACTTCGGCCACCACAACTTCCACTCTCTCAACGACTGTTGCCTCAACGACTGCTCTGCCTACGACGGCGTCGCCAACAACGACTATTCCGTCAACTGCGGCGGTCACTCCAACCACGCAAAGTCCGACGACGGCAACTACCTCGGTCGCAGAGGCATCGTCCGCTAGTAGCACCGAAGCTATGATCTTGATGATTGACGATGTCACGACGCCAGGTAGCGCGACCAAAACGATGGGAGAAGTTGTAGTATGCAGCTCCCTCGACAGCCCTGCCTTCGTCATCGTTCGAGACTGCAACGATCTCGACGCAAGCAACTCCGATCCGATTCTCACAAGGTCTGTGCTGCCAGCCATCTGGTGTTAGCCTCCCGTTCGATGCCACTTCTTGCCAGAATCACTGGATGACGGTGCCGCGGAATCGGATCCGGCCTTGCTGCGTAGCTCCCTCTCGACGGCCAGACGACGTTTCCTGCTCGACGGAATCGACGATCATGCCCTTCACTCCAGTCTTGTAACGAACCCTGGGTTCTTGTTCCGTAACGGCGGTTTCTCAGTGTGGGGATTCCGAAATAAGAGCGAAAGCTAGAACAGCGATTGTGATTCCGAAATAACGCTACCCACCCCCTAGTTGTCCGCCGCCGAAGCGCTCAAGAAGCGGAACGACGACAGTATCGAACTCATGGAGGACTCGATCGTAGAGATCAACGGAGATGCGTCGAACATCAACGCACAGCGTCTCGTCACCATGCGACAAGCCATCGATACGACGATGACCACCACTTCTTCCAAACCGACGACCACCAACACAATTATTCAGTCAACCACAGCTGCTCCTCCTCGGGTCACGGCGGAGTCCACAACGTCTGTGGTTCCCTCGGTCAGCTCAACGACTGCATCGCCTCAAATGACGAGCACACGGTAGGGGAGGAAGGCGCCGCCGCCGCAATGTGAACAACCGGTCCACCTCTAGAAACTCCAATCTCTTTATCCCGAACATTGTCGACTTTGACTCGAATCCTCCTCGAGTCGCAGTACAACATATTCCGCGCACACCCACGCCGACTACCACGGCTGCGTCCGTCTCCGCCACGCGAAAGAGCTCTCCTGCCGACACGAGAACCACAAAGGCGGTTCATATTCATGTCGATCCGAGGAGTGAGCGATCGCCTGCACTGGTGTCCGCCGAGAAGAGGCTGCTCGAGGTATTCCTCGTTTCTGGTCCGCCAAACGTGCACGTTCTGCAGGGGCTTGTGCGAAAGCAGAAGCGTGAGTTCGAAGCAGCCCTCGCAGCTCGTCGGTCGGCCCGACAGCAACGTCCACCTCTACGGAAAAGAAAATTGCCAACGCGCCTCGTCAACGGCAGGACCCGTAGGGTTAATCGACGACGACAGAAGAAGGTCCAGCCCGCAACCACAGCGTCACCGTTCCGAGCCCTTCGATCGCCGTAATGCAACGTCCGTCCAGTTGCAATCGGAATTCGTTCACTAATATCATGCCAGCTCCCCCATCAGCCATGGCGGGTCCGACCGATAGACCGTACTTTATCAACACTCCAATGACGACGTGTTTTGTGGCAGCGCAGTCGGTCTGTCGAGGGTCCAGCATTCCCGTAAGAGATCGCTCATTCGATACACCTTTCCTGGTGGCACAACACCGCCGTCACCGGGCTAGACAAGATGAAGTTTCGCATAAACTAATCGTCCGTGTTACCAGCTGAATTGATTGGTCGGGCGACTTCCGAAGAACCTTGTCGATGGCCACATCCGAAAACCAGGCGATTGACTGCAAGACTAACATGAACAGCGAGATATCTTGGACACACCGATGGGACATGCGGAATTCCAACTGACTGCGAGAAGTACGCTCGAACCTAAAGGGTCACACGTTATCGCAACACCGGGAAGGCTCACATAGAGATGAGAGAGCTGATAAATGAGAATCAGTCGAAGGGCGTCTTGCTCGGGACACATGAAGTGGAGTTCGTCGTGGACGGATAGCAGATAGCGCGCGGGCACGTCGTACTTCCGACACATGTGCATGATGGACGCCAACAAGAGGTGCAGAAAGTCGACGCCCGACGACTGAACCATCCAGTTGATGATCGACCGCTTCGCACTGAAAGACGAGCAGACGTTCGCGTGCAATGCAAGACGAAAGCGACATCATCTTGCTGATCCGCTCGCTGGCAGGGAAGGTCAGCGCGTCGCCGAGTTTCGCCTTCAAGACGGGTGTGAACTGCTCCGGTTGTGCGTACGCTCGCTCCAGGTAGTTGAATGTGGCCGATTCGCTAAATTCGTCACGTGTTGCTATTGGAATTCCCATCCGGCAGCAGCTCACTATCCGCCGAGCCAGAGCAGCGTCTTCTCTTCGCTGTAGAGGAGTGACGTTTTGCCGCATCCTCTCTGCTTGGCGAACCACTAAACTCGAAGTCCTTTCTCGAGGGTTTCAGAGACGCACCTCAAAGTGAGAGCGGGCATGTCCCGACGCATTGTCACACTGCAGAAATCGCTCGCCACCAACGGACACCAGCATTTTGCTGTTGACATGGAAGCCCTTGAATGGCTGGTTGCAATACAACGTCCATAGTTTTTTGCCGGTCGCACTCAATCGTCTGCAGAATTTCGCCTCTCCCTATAATCGCCGACATGTTGAAGTGCGTTGTTGCGCGAAGAGACTCACCTTCGTGGTCTTGAAAAGATGGGGAACAATTCGGCTGGCACGCTCGTCGCCTACAATCTTGCTCAAGTGCTGTCTGGCTTGCATTTCGGACGCGCCGTAGAGCCGAGCGTAGTTAAGCACTTTGGCGTCGTTTCTCGAGATGCCGCACTGCGTTTCATAGTGCCGATGAGGGAACCAACGAAAGGGGATACCTCCTTTGCAACAACGCTGTGTAGATCCGTTCCGTCGGCCTTGTCGCCAGCCAGGAACATGTTGCTGAAAGGAGTGCATCCAGCCATTCGTTCCGGCGTTGCGGCGTCGCCAAACAACGCTGCCAGCCATTGTTCCTCGCCGTCCACGTCAGCCGACACGATCACCCAGCCTGACAGACGGGAGATTTGTTTGGTTGGCCTCCCTAAGTCAAGTCACCTGGAGGCGCCTGAATCATCGACTTCAGTTCCGTGCCAGCGCGACCTTGCTTGGCAGATGTGGTCGTCATCCAGAGTTTGTGAGTCGAACGTCGAGTCAACGTTCCCGTTGGCACAACGCTCGGTGCAATGACCGCCTGGACGTCGGAGTTATCGTGATAGAAGTCATGCTTCGGCGTGTTCATCGGTACAGTGGTGGATGTCGAATCTCTCGACAGTTTCTCATCCTCTTCCGGCCAGACGACGATCTCTTCGCGAAATCGATCCCGGTAGTTCTTCCAAAAGTCCGTGGCAATGTCGCACTTCAAAACCTCGTCGAATAGTGCCTGAGGGTGTCTCGTCATCATAGTGGCAAGCGTGCGCAAAACGGCACCGAAAAACGAGTGGGCCACAACGTGCGGCAGCCCTCCGTCGAGTACAGTTGCACGAAGAGTCGACCCGTAGGGTCGTTCAGCATCCTGGTACGATGCGTCTGCGAGGTTGGCACTATCGCTTCGACAAGCGAACTTACGGGATGTGGGAGCCTGTAGACGGCGAATTTCTGCACCTCCGTCACCGGCCGGATCAACAGATTATCGTCCAGTTCAACGGCGTGCGATCTGCCGGCGGCAATGTTCTCCTTCACGATTTGGCGCACAACGTCGTTAACTAAACGAAGAATGCGACACGGTCGCCTCGACGATAACTGACCGTTCGGGACATTCGTCCACCAGTCTTCGTCCGAGTAGTCGACAGCACCTTTCTTCGCGATCGCATTAGGAGAGTTGCAGCACTAATAGTGCTCGCGGTCATTGAAAACGGACGATAGAGGGACAGGAATACCTCGATAGGCACAAGGAAGCCAAATCCTTGTCGAGGAATATGAATCACTGGGTATGGACCCCAACAAAGTCCGAACAGAGCGGACACGACACGCGCCGATCGTTTGATGTCGATCTCCTGCAAGCAAGCTCACGATAGTCCCAAGTCTGTCGATAAAGCCAACCGTTAGCTCTTCGACGGGCGTACCGCACTTGCTTGTCTTGTCGACAAGCGTTGCTTCCCACCTAGAGTCGAGGGCTAGACGCATTGTGACTCAGTTTCGCTTACGCATGATAGGTAAGCGTCCGTGATCGCGTGGTTTTCTTTGTCCAATCAAATGTCGCAAGCCAGAGATCAGATGGTCCTGTTGGGAGCGAGGGGAAAAGAGAATCTGCGCAATCTCTACATAAGAAGAAATTGCGAACTACTCTACCATCTGGAGTTTGCCCCGAGCTCAAGAGACGAGCTGCGCTCACAATTTTGCGACCAACCTGCCGCAACGACCGATTGTTCTCAGCCTCGCACTCGTTGTAGAAGAGGTTCCAGTATCGATTGGTGGGCAGGTACGGATGCTGCATGATGAGTTGACCAACGAATGTGGCAGGGTGCGGAAAGCGCGCGATCCATAGTGGCCATTGTCGACTGTACACCTCCCACGTGTGAAACACGTCTCTGGCACAATATGCGATCAAGTCCTGTTTTCGACAGCTGTGCCACACTAAATGATGAACCGGACCCACCGCGAAATTCTCGCGAATGACGTGGATCGACTCGTCTACAAACAGATTCCTAAAGACGATATCTTACGAGAGAGAGAGAGAGAGAAACAACGAAACAATCAGCTACCTGGCATGCTTATCGAGTCGGTTCCCCGTGTGAAACCAGTAGACATCCGCCAAGTTGGCCATGGACACACGGGACTTCCAGCGCTCCAGCTCCGCATAGAGCTGCTGTTTTCTCCAGTTCTGCACGAGCAAACGTTGAATTCATGCGTTCACCGAGAAACCTGTTTGAGTTGCCAGTCAAACTTGGCGGGCTCAACCTCTTCGACCAAATCTTTCGCAGCGTACGCCGTAGCCTGCCGGTCTCCCATGCCTGCGGCGCACCGATGAGGCGGATACTTCAAAGCGAAGACAAACCGTGCATGACGTAGTGCATGGACATCGTGTCCCAAAAGAGAGTGGACGACATCTGTGGATCGTAGCTTTCGGTCACGCGAACTCGATCGAATCCCACGTTGTGGCCAACCGCAATCCTAAAACGAACCGATGAACATGCTCGATCGGTGGACAGGCCTGGAACGACCGGAAATCCCCAGCGGAATGAGATGGCGACGATGAACAGTCGGAGGCGGATAGGCCTCCGAGTCGGGATCCACCAGTCGTTTGGCACACCAGCCGTACCAGGCTTTCGTGCTAGCTGCCACAGCCAACGTCGGCAGACTACCGTCGATCACGCATGTCTCGACGTCGAACACCAACGCATCCTCTAGCGGTCTGCAAGTGACGACTGGATCATTCAACTTCTGGAATGGTTCACCTGTCAACCGGCTCGGCACTTCCGTCCTCGTTGTAACGCGTCCATCCTTCGCGGAGAACCCACGCAGTGGGAATCTAAAGTCTTCGATTCATACGCCGAGATCGAGGCACCTTTGCGCGAATGCGATCCAAAGCAGGTACGTCCAGACAGAGCTCTGAGAGCAGCTCTCGGTAGTTGTCATAATGATTGCACACTGCGCGAAAATGCTCGTCCAGTGAGTTTCCCTCCAAGGGAGGTAGTTGAAGCTTGTGCAAGTCATCGCTTTCGGCATCTGCGTCTCCGCTCAGACGTCTCCGTAAACGGACATGCAATACCGGGATTCGGTGACTTGGAGACATCTCCAAACAGGTAGTGATGCAGTCGAGGAGGAAGACACACGACCGGTTTCGAATGAGAGGCCCAAACATGGATCATATCGGTAAGGAGGACAACATCGACGAGTCTCACTGAATCGTACGACGTCGTTGCGCTGTTCACATCCACTTCAGCGACTCGACGCATTTCTTGCGAGAGCATTCGAGCCAGCCTCTTGCAGACGGACAAAGACACGCGACGACCACCCGGGCAAAGCATGTCGCATGTAGAACTGTACGGTCCACATTGCGGAAACGATTTACACACACACGCACGCACACACATGTCAAAATTGAAACACCGCGTACGTACGGCGATGCAATAGCATACACTGATGGTGTAGAAGAATCGATTCATTCTAATAATACACCCGCATAGTGTAACTGATGATCACGGAAGAGAGGGAGGCGACGCACTATCATCTTGCGTCACCAAGCGGATCCTTTTCCCTGTAGCGAGTGATGATAGCTAGAAAGGGAGAGGAAATCCACACCGCTGAATGACGGAGTCATCAAACTCAATGACGTATGCCGTGCCATTGTGCCAGTGAGCCGCCACCTTGCAGCCGAGACCGACTGCGCAGAGCATCGCTTCCAGAACGCCAGCTTGGAACGCGGCGCAGTTCAGGGACGCCTTGTCGCGCGGAATCGAGACAAACGTGTTCACCAGCGGCTCACGTTCAATCAGCAGGTCTGCAGTCGTTTGTTTACGAACGTCATCAACAACTCACACACGCGTGCGTCATCGTTGCTACGCTCCAGCTTGTCGGCCTCACGTCCGAACAGCGCCTTCCACACCGACGTCTTCATGAACATCAGTATGCCTGCACCACAAGACGATGGAAATAGCGGGAAAAAGTGACAAACCGAGCAGTCGAACCTCTCGCTTGTAGCCCTTCTCTCGGAGATGAACCACGTCGACGAGTCGAGATCCAACCGAGCGACCCATGGCTGCCAGCCTGTGTTGTTGAAGATGGGAGGGAGCATGAAGTCATTCGGTCGAACTCACTTGTCATGCAGTTCCGTCGCGGATCCTGCCCGATTCTGGGCGTAGCGCACAATTTCGGCGAACAGTAGCGCAAACGTGGAGAGGCTGATCTGCAGAGCACTAGAGTTGACGGCAACGAACGTGAACCAACCTCATGCTTGCCCTTGCTGATGTTCCGGTCGAGAATCCCCGCGTTTCGACCCATTGCCACCTCAAGAATACGTGGTTCGGTTGTTTGAGCGGCGCAACCTCGGAACAAAGCGAAAGCGCTTCACCGATCGATCGATTGCACCATTGCCAGTTCCGTAAGTCACACGTCCGACATCTAGCTGAGTTCTTCCCTGGCAAGCATCGCTGACCGAACACGTTGCACTGCGGCGTTGAAAGTCGCGCTCTCAATTTCGACGGCGCTCGTTATCAGCCCGACTTCTGTAGACAGTCGCGTTGATTGCTGCGTGTTTTGTTCCTTTCAAACGCTCCCTTTCGAAGTCGATCGTAACTGAACTCTTTAGAATGGAAGAACGATCGCGAACGACACAGAGGACGTCGGTGGCTTGCCAAACCGACGAACTCCCCTCTTCCGACTCGTCGTCCACTACATCATCCGAAATTGCGGTTTGCAATTAGCCTTCGACACACAACTCGTCGTCCGTCTTTTCAGGAGCTCGAGCCGGTGGTGACCGAGGACGTGGTTCTCGACACGGACGCCAATGCGGACAGTGCCGCCGCAGAGCAGGCTGGCTACGAGGATGCCTGCACGATACAAGTGTCCATCCAACCCTTCTCGAAGATGACGAGTACGCTCTGTTCGCCTGCCCGAAAACTCAGAGGAATCAACTGGTTGGCGTGCCATAGCAATAGCACGTGGAGAGATTTTTCTCTTCAGGAAAATCATGATCATGCCGAAGCAGCACGCCGTTCAGAAGAAGACCCAAAAGTGCATGGGATTCTTCCTGCAGTGCTGCCCCGAGAATTCCTATTCTGAGTAGGCGACTTGTGAAACGCGACGATGGTCTTGTGTTTCCAGCACTTGGCAAGTGGAGGCCATGGCGGAGATGAAGTTGCTCTCCGTTCGTCCGAACAGCGCGCACTTCGTTCGCAAGACGACGCACACCTACACGCACAAGGAGAATGACTGGGGTTACTCATGCTTCATGACGTGGGCGGACGTCCTCGACGAGAAGCAAGGATACATCTCGAACGACAAGGTCACGCTTCAAATCACCGTCAGGGCGAAGGCGCCGAAGAATTTGCTGTAAGCTTGATACACCTCCGTCTATGTGCGTTCCCCATCCGTCCGTTTTAGATCTCGTGCCGAGTTTCGTGCTCACATTCAACAGTGGTACGAGCTGGCCGAGCACCAGGTACAGCAGCAATGTGATCGAATTTCGTATAATATTCACTTCTTTAGCTGTCTCGTGCTCAAGTCGATCTTGCCCTGGAAGCCAACGCTCAGGCGTTGAATTACTGCAAGGACAAGGTAACGATGAACTCAGCTCGTCTATGCATGTCATGATGCGCGGCGCAGGATCCCGAATCGAAGGAGAAGCTGGACGCTCAACGTGTGGTTCTGGTCAACAAGAAGCTCCTGGAGAGCATTCACCGAATCGAGAAGGGCGACAAGTCTGAGACCGGCAACGCCTCGTCGTCCACCTCCCTGCGTGCTGCTCTCAGCGGCCTTTCCAAGCCGGTACGACTTGCCGTTACGATACGCTGCATAGCGACGTTGCAGAAACACACGTGTAGCTCTCCCAGCGCAGGTTGCAAGAAGCCAAGGAAGTCTCCGTCGGCCGTACGGAAGAAGGCCGACAATGAGCTGGACTCGGACCAATTGAACGGCACTCTATCGCAGCAGGACACGGAGGAATACATTGAAAATAGCCAGGAACAGGTTGCTGCCGCTTACCTTAGTTGACCCTTCTAAATGGTTTCTCTAGCTGAACGGCGTTTTGGACGACGAAAACGCGCTGGCGATGAATCTCCAGTCGCTGATTCGAGAGCGGGAGATGCATAAGAAGACGGAGGCACTACGAGAAATGCTCGAGAAGGATCTGGAGCTCGAAAAGGGGCGAGCCGAGAGTGCCATCGCGAAACTCAAGGAGCTGCGAGCCGAGATGAAGAAGAACGAGAAGAAGATGAAAGCCAGCGACGTTCGGGTGGCTCAGCTGACCGTGGAGCTCAGCGAGCAGGAGGAGAAAATGAAGGCCGTCAAGCGAGAGTTGGAGACCGCCAAGAAGAAGGAGCAGGAGGAGCGAACGCGGGCGAGAAAGGTAGCTCGTTCTCGGTCTCCGCGTCCACTGGTTTCAGGAACGGGAGATGGCCACCGAGCAGGCGCGACGCTACGAGAACGAGCTGGCCGAGAAGGAGTCGGAGAAGGAGAAGGCCGTGGCCACTGCACAGAAGGACGCCAAGGAAGCTCGTCAACGCGAGAATACGGCTGTTCGAGAGCGGAAGACGGCAGCGACCGCAGCGCAGGCCGATCGGGAGCGTGCGAAGAAGGCCGAGCTCCGGGTTCTGGAGCTGGAGTTGGCCGTCGGCGTTCGTGAACTGGAGAGCGCGCTCGATCAAGCCACCATCCTGGAGTCGGACATGTTGGATGCCGCCCGACGAGCCCTGTTGCCGGCGCACACTCAGACCGCTCGCTTGGTCGCTGGCGAGTGTGCCACCGTTCGAGTCGAGGTCATCTTGCGACTTGGCGTCCCCAGACTTGGTCTTGCAGATCGGCCGACTCATCGAGACCGCCAAGACCGACTGCCAGACGGCTACCGAGCACATTCGATCTGGCAAGCACACTCTGGACACGCTGCCGAAGAAACTCGTCGTCCCCAAGGTATGATCGATGATGTGTGCGCGCACACACACGCGTACGCAACGATGCAGCCGCCTGATCTGCCCGAGCGACCGTCGCAGCTCTCGGTTGGGCCGGGCGTGATCGGCGATCAGCGCTCGAATTCGACGACCGCCGGCTCGTTCGTCCATCCGACGCTGCCCTCCTCGCCTTCGTCGGCGTCGTCGTCGACCCTCCCCACCCTGCATCACACGTTTGAGCCGGTCGCGGCGAGCTGCTCTTCGGCGAGCGCCGCTCCGCATCGTCCATCCTCGGCGATGGCGCCGTCCATAGATTCGGCGATGACGCCCGGTAACCGCCCCGCGGATTGCAACACGACGAGCGACTTTAGCGGGCGTGTTCTCGTCGTCGCCGTTCTGCGCAGCGCTGTCTCCTTGGTCGTGGACGGCGCCGGTGGGCAATCTGGCCGACTCGCTGCTCTCCCCGCCCACCACGTCTGCCGTCCCCTCCTCGACGGGAATCCAGCCTATTGGCGCGCATCGAAATCCGGTTCGGAGCGCCGCGAGTATTATTTACGAGAGAATCGGTGGCGGCGGCGGCGGCCGTCGACAGGAGGGGCCGTGTGCCAGCTTCCCACAGGGCAATCCGTTCCCGCAACACGGCCACCTTCCGCCGCCCTATTAGAGTGGACTACTTTATGGTTGATTCCTGTTCCAGTCAGACAGACGTTACGCAGTTGTTCCTCCGACCGATCGTGTTGTTCACCCTTGTCGACACTCACCATTCGACTAGGCTAATGAATGGCGAGAAGCGAGAGGAAGAGGAGGGCTTGTGGAGAGCGAGGCAGGTTCGCTCGTCTTCCAGGGAAACGGCGGCGGCGCGAGGGCTCCCCAGCCGCGAGCGTCCTCTGCACTCGCTCAGCCGTTCAGGCCAATTCAGAGTAAGCGGCGCCATTTGATGAGGGGACGAGATCACGCGTGGCTCGCTTGCAGCCGGACCGATCGCGAGGCACGTCCCATCCTCGTCGGCGCAGACCACCGCGGCCGCACAGGTCACTTGAGGGGGGATTGGGCCGACCTTAAACGGGCTCCCGTTTAGCTGGCCGCCTACGAGCACGCGCTGTCGACCGAGATGGCCCAGCTGCAGGCCTGGTCCGAGGGCGGCACCGCGAACGGCGGAGGATCGCCGTTCGGACCTCGACCGCCCCACACCACCACCACGACGTCGTCGTCGTCGCGCTGTTCCGAGTGGAGCGGATCGCAACGCACGTCCCTGCACAGCAACAAGGACTCGGCGTTCGGATCCGCCGCGCTGGACGACTGGCAACACTCCTCGTTGACGCCTTGGAGCGTCAACGACTTGTCCCGTTCGACGAAACCGCCGCCGTCGTCGCCGCCGCCCGGATTCGGCGGCTTCCATCATCACCCTGCGGGGAATGCCGGCTCAACTGGCACTGGGAAATTCCATCCACACGGCCTTCCGCTCTACAACAGTTGACACGCACAGCTCACACAGCGAACGATGCCGTGCATCCAGAGCGCCAACAGCTCAGTCGTACGTCAGACACACGACACGGTCCCCCCCTAGATTTAGTGTTCCTCCCTTCCCCGCCCGGCACTGGTTGTCTCGCTCACATCTGCCGCCCGAGTTCATGAACCAGCGAAACAGTAATACGACGTCGACTCGGTGTTGACCGCTTTTTACGCTGCGTGACTCGCTGACGTTCGTAGTTCTTTGGCGTCTTGTCACGAAACCCGCACCTTCGTTGGCCGTCTTGTTCCTACACACATCTCCGTCGTCGCGCCGTCTCGCAGTCTAATTGAAGAAAAGTAAAAAAGTAGGTTGCCGGGCGTGGTTACAGAGACGGCGGCGGTGACGGCGACGGTGCACACGCGGGATTTGCAGAAGTTTGAAGCGCTATGGCGTCTCCCTATACGATCCCCGTCATCGAGCGCCGCAACATTCGTCTGCAGGTCGAGGCCACTCGTGCTCGGTGAGTCGCGGCGGGCAGGCAGGGGCGAGGCGGGCACCGAGAAAAGCGGCTTCCAGATACAAGTCGATGTTCTCGTTTCGGGCGCAGATCTTCCAGATCCAGTCCGTCAACGGCTCCACGTCCAGCTGCTGCGACGACTCGGGCTATCGCGGCCTGTCGCATCGCACGTCGTCCGTCGAGAGCGGACAGAGCGGCGACCAGAAGCGTTGGCAGGTTGTGTGCGCCCCGCTCCCCGTTTCTCGCTCATTCCGCTCGTCGCTCGCAGGAACTGACCGGCGGCCTGGTGCTCGTCCACATGTTGCACGACGTCAAGGAGCACAAGATTCGTCTTCTCGCTTGCGAGAACCAGAAGGTTTGTGCCGATGAGGTGGAGTGGAGATGAACTGGCGGCCCGTCTGCAGCTCGTCATCAACTTTGTGGACCTGTCGCCTCGTCACACGGCCCAGGCTCTGAGTCGCAAGTTCATGCAGGTTGGCACGCGATAAGGAGGAAGAGGAGGAGGTGCCTGCAGCTGACGTGCAACCGTGAGCAAACGCGTGCGCCCGTCTACGGACTCGGTTTCACCAGCACGGAGGAAATGCAGCAGGTGAACGAGGTGCTGCTCATGTTCCGTGACCCGACCACGTGCCGCGACCCTCCTGCCCAAGAACTGTTTTTCTTCCAGTAGGAACACCTGCCCCACCGACGATTGCACCACCACCACCACGACCACCACCACCACCACCACATCACCCACACACCTAAGGCGCGGCCCTGCACCTCTTAATTAATGGCTCGCCGCGAACGACGTCCCGGCTTCTTCTGACGTGTGTTTGTCATACTTGCCAGGCACGGACGGTCTTGCTCCGCAACCACACGCACACACCACGAGTAAAGGAGGCGACGTTGAAGACTCCTTGGGCGTAGAGAGGGAACGTGGCAGTGTTGAGAGAATGGGGTGGAGGATTGGATCCTGGACGCAAGGCAGCGCGTGCGGCGGACATGTCGAAAGCGGTCTGTGTGCACCGCGCTCCACAGGGTATCTTACACACGTAGATGGTCTGTCACAGGCGGCTAGCTATCCGTACAAATCGTTTTGCGCGGGCCGACGCACGCAAGAGTGGACGATGCACGGCTGTTCTAGCGGCGACGCTTTATGTCACAGATCCATTCGCGATGAATCGATCAATCAGTTGTTTCGAGGGAATACTGCAGACTTTATTCCTCTTCTAGACGTAGACGACTGAGATCATCATGGCACTGGTCGTCGCCGTCGCACTGAGAGAGTAGCCCTCTTTCTCAGTATCCTGGCGCGAGCCGGGGCGGCGGACAGTGCGAACAATCGCCCGCATTTCCCTTGATTTGCGCGTTGCTCTTAAATGCTGCGATAAAGGCCTTACCTTGGGCCCGTTTGGTCCTGGGCGTCCGGGTAAACCGTCGTTGCCTACAACGTCGAGTGGTGAGGGATGGGCGGCGAGAACGAAAGTCACCTGGCGGGCCTACTCGACCGCGTTCTCCTACCGGGCCTGGCACGCCGGGCGCGGCTTGACCGTCTGGCCCTTGAGGTCCAGGAGCTGAATGCTCGAATTCTCATTTCTCACAATCGTGAACTGCCACCAACCCCCGGGCGGTCCGGGAAGTCCAATTGGTCCGGGAAGTCCAATCGGTCCGGGGATCTCCTGTATTCATAGCGTCATCGTCAATCTCACGAACAGTTCCCACCACTAGCTCGCCGTCGAGACCCGGCTCTCCAATGGCGCCTGGGCTTCCTGCCTCACCTGTGGGTCCTGAGCCAGAAAATGTGCACTTTCATTAACCACTCACTAACCTGGCTTTCCTTGTGGTCCAGGCTCGCCTCTCTTTCCATCCTCGCCCCGCAATCCTGGACTTCCGGCCTCTCCTCTCGGTCCCTTCGATCCGGGCGCTGGAACTCTCGGATTCTCACAATTACGAATTGCCACTCACCGCCAGGCGGACCCTGCTCAGCTACTGGGCATTCGAAGCAGGCGAACTCCTCGATGTCGTGCACAATGTTGTCTCCGTCTTTGCCGGGCGCTCCTACATGACCCTGCTCGCCGTCTCGTCCCGGGAAGCCAGGTTCGCATGGAAAATTGAAGATAGATAACAGGGAGAGCGATCAAAGTGTACCAGGCGGGCCCACGGGGCCGGGCGGACCAATCTGACACTCGGATTTGGAGCGATGTTCGGCGGAGGAGGACGAGTCCCTGCTGGCCGACTTGTCGTCGGTGGCGGCGGAGATGTCCACGGGAACGGGCACCGGCACGGCGTAGTGGTGTGCGATGGGCGGGGGCGGGGGAGGAAGCGGACCACGATGAATGACCGGGACGACGTGAGTGTGATGGTAGGGGCGGTAGAGTCGAGTCAAGGGACGAGCCGCAATCGCCGCAACCGTCCCGGGCACGATGAATGTCGGCGATGGAGGCGGTGGTCCGATCACTCGACGGTAGAACGGGCTGCCCCTCACGGAAGCGCCGGTCAAATAGGCTTGGCGTCGGATTCGAGCCACGCCGCCGGACGCGGCTTCCACCTGCGGAGGACGGCGAGGGAGATGAGAAGGAGGAGGAGGGGGCGCGTACCCTGGCGAGTTGGTCCCAGAGGTCGTGAGTGGAGAGCTGGCAGAAGGCGAGCTCCTCGTCCAGAGTGGAGCGGACCCGTTGCAGATGCACGCAGAGAAGAGGGATCAGAAGCGCGCTCGTGAGAAGCGAACATGCGGCCACGGAGCTGCCCAGCCAGGCGAGCGCGCGGAAGACGCGCAGCTCGCCCGCGATCGTCGCCGTCGTCTCTCCGCTTCTCGTCGCGAACAGCATGGCGACGTGCGCGCGCGTGCGTGTACGCGAGCAGACTGAGCAGAGGGGGAGACGAGAAACGAGAGAATGCGCGACTCGTCTCTCGAGAGCAATGCAATTACGCGCTTATGTACGGTCCGACGACGCCCCTTCTCCTTTGTCACGCGACGACAAAACAAGTACAACAGCTGCCGGGCGCACGACGAGGCGCAGCCTCCTGTCGCAGTCGCTGCGCGAAAATGACGACAGGGGGAGGGGGGGGGCGTTCTCGATGGCGAGGAGGAGGCATTTCAGTTTTGCCGGCTCCCACAATCGGAGCGGAATGCACCGCAGCGGGCGCGCGCGCACTGGCACACAACTGGTTGATGATCGACTGTCCAGGCAGCGCTCGGTGTGTGCGCGCATGTGTGTGTGTACCTTGTTTTACTTATTCGATGCCATCGTCGAGTGGTTGGCGAGGAGGTAGAACGGCGCGAGCACGTCGTCCGGCTGGGGACCGCAGACGAAGTGGTCGGGCGGGATGAACTGCAGTCGAAAGGGCGGACAGCAGGCCGGACGGGGATAGTCGCACGCCGACACGGCGCACGACCGCTCGCGACGGAACGCGCCTC
This sequence comes from Bunonema sp. RGD898, assembly GCA_014805405.1. Lineage (NCBI taxonomy): Eukaryota > Metazoa > Nematoda > Chromadorea > Rhabditida > Bunonematidae > Bunonema > Bunonema sp. RGD898. The sequence continues at coordinate 25,004 of JACMII010000300.1, forward strand.
TGAATGTGTGCGTGAGAACGTGTGTGAGAGGGAAAGAGCGGCGGTGGCGCGCAGAGAAACTGACGGGCAGATGCAGTGGCGAGGCGGCAGCGAGGAGGAGGAGGAGGAAGGGGGCATGGAGGGCGAGGAGAAGACGGTGTCGCACCGGCGTTCGTGCACCTCCCGCGCACAGGCGCCGCACGTGTCGGTGCACGCGACTCGCACGGTCTGCGCCGCCGTCCGTTCTATGCGTACTCGCCTGGCGGAAACGACTCTACCCAAGAGGTCCACTCGCAGACGACGTCCGGCCCCTCGCCCTGCTGCGCGTCGATGGCCCGACTCGCCGCCGGCGTTGTGCCGTCGCTAGACGGTCTTCCGGTGGGCTCGGGCGGTCGAAGTCGGCGCAGCAGATTGACGGTCTCCGGCTTCACCCTTGTGCGAACGCCTCCGGAACGGGGCGGAATGCCGAGCAGCAGTAGAAACAGCAGAAGAAGGTGGACTGCTAGCATGCAGTTCGTAGCGTGCTGTGTCCGCTGCGATGATTGTCCGTACGTTCGTACGTCCGTCCGTCCCCTCCCCTCGAGGCGCCGCCGATCTCGGCTGAGCACACATACGCGCACGGACCAACATCTGCTGCTGCTGCTGCGGTTGGATATTTTGCTTCGGTCGGTCCTTCGTCTCCCTCTCGGGGGACTGACGACGATAAGCTGTGTGTGTGTGTGTGTGGGGAGGGGAGAGTTGACGAGCCGCGAGAAGGGAGACGGGAGATGGGAAGCAGTCTGATTGGCTGCTGCTGCTGCTGCCGTCGCCGTCGCCGCCGTCGCCGCTGCCAGTCTGCCAGAATCCCTCTGCCTTCCAACAAACACAATGGACGCGTGAGG
>JACMII010000301.1:0-25751 GCA_014805405.1 Bunonema sp. RGD898
GCGTCTCTCTGAACTGGTTTGCTTCGACTTCCTTCGGAGCAGCACTGGTAGTACGCTCGTCCTTCGGATGTTGATAACGACAATGCGGCGTCTAGCTTTTGCCATTTTGAGCATACGCGCAAGTGTATGACGAACAGGCGAAAGACGGGCGAAAGAGACAGCGTCTTATCAGTCGAACTTGCGTGCTTGTCGCGTCGCTAATTGCCAGCCGACTGCTGTTGCCTGTGGCAAGGTGGGGGGGCGCATCGGCGGCTTCCTGTTCCACCACCACCATCATATGTGCTATGTTTGTCGGTATCAGCCTGTACTCTTGTCGGTGCATTTCGAATTAGACGGGAGCACGTAAGGGGGTTGCGTGACTCGCGCCGGCCACTTCCGTCGTACCTCTTTTTGGCCCAGAGCCCAGAGCGCGAGTACGAAGGCGCCAATTGTGAATTCACTGACGTGTTTGGACTTACCTGTTCTCCTCCCGAATATCTGTGTAATTCAACCGCTAACCGTCCATCGTGTCCTTGGAAGAATGCGAACGGGGAACAAAGTACGCGCCGTGCGCCAAAAGCAAGACTTGTCTCGCACAATTACTCTTCCTTCTCAATGCGCTCCGTCCTTCCTTCAGTCTGCGTCCTAATTCGATGATTACCTACCCCTCGTGCTAGTAGACCACTTGATTCTGGTCGGTCGCGTGGAAACTGTTGCGCCCTCCCCCCACTTTGCGTCATCTCTCGTCGTCTGAAGGTCGCGAGTACATGTTGTGAAAAGAGTTGCAGACAGCGCAGCGTGGAATGACCTGAACCGAGCGCGCTACTGTGAGACGCCCAAGAAAACGCCAAGACAAGATGATCGGTCTCGTAGTGGAGCTGATCCATGACTGCGGTCAGTTGCTCTACGCGGTCGTCTTTTACAATGTGAGCATTTCACCGTAGTTGTCTCGGTCCGTGCATTTAACGAGTGTTGAATTGATAATTGTAGACTGTCACTGCGATCATCTCCTGCGCCGCACTGGGCTATGGCGGCCTTCGATCTGTTCGAGTTCTACGCGATAGTTCCAGTGAAATCTTTTCATATTTGTGTCAAGCATCTACCATTTTAGCCGCCGACCACACGCCAACCTCGAGTGGGCAGAGCTCTCCAAAGGCCACTGGTTTGAGCCGTCATCATTTTCGTCACCAAACACTTGATTCAGCCCGTCGCATCTCGCCGATTCGCGAGGAGAACGACGACAACAACGAGGAGGACGCTTGTTGCTCGTCGTCCGTCCAATCGTCTCCATCGGCGTCCGGTTACCCCAGGTCCTCCCTTTCTCCCACAGTTCTTTCGAATTCTCCTTCCGTGCACGCATCTTGAACACGCCAGAGTGGGGGAGGAGAGTAATGACGACGACGGTTGAGTGTGCTCGGCCTCCCTCTTCAGAGAACTAGGCAGATGGCGTGAGAACTGCTCTGCGGGGCGGCGGGAGGGGGATGGGGTTGGACTCATGTTTCCGCGCTTTCTGTCGGTCGCATCCGCTTCGACAGCAGTGCATCTGCAGAGAGGGAAACAGAATCAGCGACACGACATCGCTGGCATGGCGGCGGCGGCGGCGCTGCCGAGCCCGCATATCCATTTCGCTCCCTCGTTCGGAGTGCATTCAACCGACCCGCGCGCGCGTTTGCAAGGGCCAACGGACAGAGAAAGGCAACATTCTCGCGCGTTCCCACGTCTCATGGTTCCGAATGACGACATCCATGCTCCTCACTCGTTTGTCTGCACGTCCAGGTCCTGTGCCTCCCGGAAACTGCAGAGCATTGATTTCCTATACGCACCGTCCGGCCGCCTTCTCGCCGATGCCACTCAATCGCATACACTTCAGGCATCCAGCGAGAGTCGATGTGTTGGATGCGAGTGCGAAATCTAGGCCTGAGAGAACCCCTACCCCCCTCGACGCGTCCCTCACTCCTAGTGGGAGGGAGGCAGCGCGGGAGTGGTGGGGGAGGCGGCTTACGAAATTGACTGCTGCCGGTCCCCTCGCTCCCTTCCTTGGCCGCTGGGAGGGGGGAGGGAAGCCCGGGCCGCGGCGTGCACGGAAGGCAGCAGCAGCAGCGGCGGGATGCAGAGTGAGGGAGGAGGAGGAGACTGGTCGAAGAGACCAGCACCGCCACATCCATTCCTTCTCTGCTGCTGCCGCTGCCGCCCGCCTGACGCGGGAAGCCGTCTTCTGCTCCTCTGGGGAGGCGGCGGCGGACGAGAGAAGAGAGACGGCGCGCAGGCTTTGTTGTGGGCGGACGGACGCTGTTGTTAGGCGGCGGAAGCACGCTGCTCACTCACTTGGTTATCCCGCGACGGGCGACGCGGAGACGTGATTCTCCCCTTCCCTTCCTTCTTTTTTCGGCGTCACAGGATGCCGTCCGAATGCGGCGCGGGCAGACCAAGGCTCCTCTCTCTCCCCAGACGCAGTACGCGCTTGGCGGAGTATCGAGAAGCCAACGGGAAGGAACGCGCGGACTTGAGGGGGAGATGCGGTGGCACGAGCGCGCTGTTTGCTCAGCTGGCCTCCTAGCCAGTCTTCCAGCCGTCGGAGCCTCGTCTGCCATCCTCAACCAATTCATGTTGTCTCTGGGGAGCGGTGCCATCAATCCGCAAGCCTGAATGATTCATTCATCTCGTCGCCCACTTGTGGTTATTACGGCCATTGTCTCTGTCCATCAACATCATCATCATCAATGCAACGGTGACAATCGCGTCGTTGCAGCAGACGCCGACTCGTCATGCCGAACACATCTTCCTCCCCGTCCCCGACGGCCGGTCGCGTTCGCAGGCGGGACTGGGTCGCTCTGGCGAAGCAGAAGATCTACACCAGCCTCGTGGTGGTGGGAAGACGAATTATTTGCTGCGGTCGAAAGAAATGAGACGCGATTCAGAGCGACGATCGGTCCCGGTCGACGACACCTAGCGACTCGTCGCAGGAGGGGCTGGACGGAAAGGTGCCCCTCGACATTCCATACTTCGCATCGTAATCTCCCTTGCAGGGCCTCTCCGACGAGGCTGCCTCGACGATCGCTCCCCTTCGATCGGCGTCCACGTCTCGTACCCACTTCACCACATCCAAGACCACAATGTCCTCGTCGGACGGCGCCGCCGCTCTCTCGGTCGGCCCGTCCGGATCGCATCACGTCCAGGCGGCCCGTCGACTGAGACGTCGACACTCGACCGGACCGCTGCAGTTTGTGCAGTCTGCGAAGAAGTGAGTTGGCTATTATTGAATTTGTGATGAACGACCGACATCGATCGATCGATTAGTTTCATCGCGGGATCGACACGTCGGCGGTACTTGAGACAGTCGAGCGAGCTCAGCAGAGCGGCTCTGCCGAAACCACCGCAGGTTGACACATTTATCGCTCCATATTGATTGAAATGTAATGCGACTTGTCAGGAGTTCTTCGAGCCGGCCGACGGGCCTGGTGTTCCGGTGGATCAGCGGGCGGAGACGTTCTACATCACGAACAATCTAAAGTGGGTTTAGCGTTCACTCTGGCCTGTACTACTACTTAGCGACTTGACTAGGCTTCAAGAAGAAGGAAATGCCCATTGTTTTCCGCATCCCCCCTTTGCTTCTTCAAGTCGCCGTCTGAATTTTCGATTCGTGCTTTGACGCCAAGCCCCGGTCGTGCATTTCTTACAGACTGCGCTTTGGTGCGTTGACGTGCACACCGGGCATTGCTGATGTCTTGTCCGGCCCGGAGTGCGTGAATCTTCTTGGAAAACAGCCCCTGAAAAACAGGGTAGTGCGTGCGTGCATGTGCGTGTGCGTGCGTGCGCGCGCTTTGCAAAGCAATACATCACGCCTGAATAGGCCAGTAGAGCAAAGGGGAACGAGCCTGGGGACGTAAATCCCTCACGACCGTTTTGCAGGATGCTCGAGCTGCCGGCGTCGTGCCGCATCGAGCCGCGTGACATCCAGGTGCTGCAGTTGAGGAAAGGCGATTATGTGGTGAGACCCGGAGATCCGGACGACTCGCTGATCGTGCCAGTCGAAGGAACACTGGCCGTCTTCATCACGGTGAGTGCGAGCGGCTTTGATCAATCGACACGACGCAATGCACCCTTCCCCCCACCAACCAGAACGTTTCCAGCACGCCGGTCGCAAGCAGTACACGGTCAAGCGTCTCGAGCCGGGTCAGCCATTTTTCTCGATGCTCTCGATGCTCGACATCCTCATGGTATTCTTTTTCGCCAACTACATCACAGTGCATTGCGTCCCCATCTCAGGACAAAGAGTCCCGTCTGAAGACCGTCGGTCTACGCGCCTTGGGTCCTTGCCGAGTCGCAAAGTACTCGATCAGGAACTGGAAAGACTTGTACCGGCAAAATCCGCAGGACTGGACTCGACCGATTCAGGTGCTCCTCTTGCATAAATCAATAAACTGAAGGCCAGGTTGTCATCATGCGTCTTCTTCACGTCACAATGACCACGCTTCATCAATACTTCGGTCTGAGCTCGGAGCTCGTAAACGCCGTAAGAGTTTCCAACTCGAATATGGAATTGACGCGGCATTAAGCGATCGCCGATGGAGGACAGACTGAGACAGATCTCTGGACACTCGATTCGACTGTCTGGCAGCACGTCGGCCGGTGTGCTGCAGCCCAGACCGAGGATGGTCCGGCTGAGCAGCACTGACGGTATTTCTGTCGTCTTCACTCCCGTCCAGAAGATCGATTTTAGATTCGAACGAGCAATTGGCTGTGGCGCATCGATGGATGGCCGACGCGCTCGGGATTGCGGACGCCGAGGGTCAGAAACTCCTGAAAGACATCATTCGGCTCGAAAAGTTCGAGGTGCATATCAGCAGCACTCCGATCAATATCACGTTATTCGCAGACAAACTCCATTCTGATCGAGGAGAACACCGAAGAGCAGCACCTGTGGATGTTGATTGCCGGCCAACTGACGATGGGCCAAGATTCCGACGATGCGGCGCTGTCGTCTGGCGTTTCGGACGAGTCCGACCTCTCGGATGACGAGAAGAGGACCGACCAGGATGGCGGACAAGACGACGTCGCGTTGGGAAGTGGAAAATGGCGCTGCTTCATTCAACCTCGCGAGTTGATCGGGGGCCTGCAACTCTTGTCGTCCGAACCTTCGATCTACACCGTTCGAGCGTCGCAGCCGAGTACGCTGGCGGTTATCGATCGAGATGACTTCATGCGGTAATGCTTCAATCGGGCGTACCGTCATTGCAATGTGCTGTAAAGATTGCTGGAGGCCCGTCCCGCCATCTACCTTCCCCTCGCCTACTCGGTTCTGGTTCGACTGTCTCCATTCTTGCGGGGCGTCGACTTTGCACTGGACTGGGTCCTGGTCGAATCTGGACAAGCGATCTATCGACAGGCGGACAGAGCGGACTCGCTGTTCGTCGTTCTGTCAGGACGACTGCGCTCGGTCGTGGACAGGCATACGGTGGTGGAGGAGTTTGGCAGAGGCGACATCCTCGGAATGGTCGGTGCTCCTTTTCATCTCTCGCTCAATCGTCCTCACCCCAATGCGCTTCAGATCGACGTCCTCCAGCGTCACTCCCGCTCCTCCACCGTCCTGGCGGTTCGCTACTCTCAGCTCGCTCGTGTGCCCGAAGCCCTTCTGAACTATGTCAAACTGCGGTTCCCGCAAGTCGGCTTCCGGCTCGTCCAGCTGCTCGGCCAGCACTACTTTAGCACCGGAACGGCCGGGTCCAGTGTGCCCGCGAATAGCGTCTCGTCGATTAGGGCCAGAATAACCGGCGGACCAGCTACGAGCGTGGAGGGAGGAGATGAGACGAGCAACGTGTGTCGACCGACCGCCGGACTGCAGGGGGAGTGTAGCATGCCGACGACCACCATTACGGCGGCCGGCGTAACGGCATCGCATGATCCGATGAGCCACATCAAGGTGGGCGCCGGTTTCCGGATGTGTTGATACACGCAAATTCCAAGCTTCAAAGCGTGTGTCGTTTACCCTTTCGCATATTGTTCGCTCTAAACGGACAGCCAAACGGCCAGAGGCAAAAACAGCAACAACAACAACAACAACAACAACAACGACAACAACGACGACGACACAAAGTCCTTGTAGAACCTGCACACCATCGCCGTCCTTGCCCACTCCTCGGACGTCCCTCTGACCGCGTTCTCCTGCGAGCTCTACCACGCATTGAAGGCGACTCAGAAAGTGCTCCGTCTCTCGAGCGCCATCATCGTCGAGAAGCTCGGCCCCTCCGCTCTGGACCGTCCGGCCGACTTCCGTCTAATGCACTGGCTTAACCAACAGGAGGACACGTACCAGATGGTCGTGTACGAGTGCGATCCCGCTAACACGACCTGGACGAAGAGATGTCTCCGCCAGGCGGACGCCATCCTGGTCGTTGCCAACGGTCATCTGCGCCATCATCACCATCACCACAACAAGGACCAAGCAAGGCGGACGCCAAAGGCGAATCTGCTCGAGGAGCATGGCTTGCTCGGCGAGGACGGTGTGCGCACGAACAAGGAGCTCGTCCTGCTGTGGAGAGACTCAAGGGAGCCGCAAAACACGGTGGAATGGCTGAAGGGGAGCTACTACTCGGGACACCATCACCTTCGAGCGCCGGCCAGGATGTACCAGTGGACTACGGGCAAGGGCGAGCAGGGCGAGGACCTGATGACGCAGCACGCGGACAGAGAGAAGAAGATCGTCGAGTTCTACGGGGCCGAGGTCTTTCCGGAGAGGGTGAGTTCCGTCGAGACCATCGATCCAAAGAGAGAACACATCGTACTTCCAGGTGGACGTCTGCTCCGACTTTGCGCGTCTCGGTCGCATCCTGACCGGCAACGCGATCGGTCTCGTCCTGGGCGGCGGCGGTGCTCGCGGCGCCTCGCACATCGGCATCATCCGTGCCATGCAAAAGTTGCGGATCCCCATCGATATCGTCGGCGGAACCTCCATCGGGTCGCTCATCGGCGGCATCATGGCCGACACGCCGGACGTCGAGACGATCGAGGAACGAGCGAAGGGCTGGTTCCAGTACATGTGCCCGATCTGGCGCAAGGTCTGGGACCTGACGTACGCGTACTCGGCCATGTTCACGGGCGCCGGCTTCAACGACTCGATCAAGATGGTGGGCGATTCGCATGCATCGCAATTGAATACACCAATCATGCAGGTGTTCGGGCAACGCGAGATCGAGGACCTCTGGATCCCGTACTTTTGCATCTCCACGGATATCTCCACCTCGGAGATGAGGGTCCATCGGTCGGGTCCACTTTGGCCCTACGTCAGAGCGTCCATGTCGCTGTCTGGATATCTGCCGCCGCTCTGCGATCCTATGGTATCTTCATCTTTCGAGAGATGGGCGATGATCGTCGGATTCAGGATGGTCATCTGCTCCTGGACGGAGGCTACGTCAACAACTTGCCGGCTGATGTGATGCGGTTCGGGAATCGATCCATAATGTCTACATGTGAAAGTGCTTCAGAGCGATGGGCGCCCGATGTGTCATTGCGATCGACGTGGCGTCGGCGAGCGAGACGAATCTCTACAATTATGGAGACTCGCTGAGTGGATTTGGTTCGCACTAAACTTACAACGGCGACGACAATGTGGAGCCAATTTAGGCGTTCTCCTCAACCGTCTCAATCCCTGGGCCGAGACGCGGAATATCCTGGGGCTCGACGAGATCCAGGTATTCGATGCTATATTTTGGATGCAAATGATGTTCTTTTAAACACATGCCATTGCAAGAGATCGAACCCCTTAATTCAACGTGTTTTCTTATCAGAACCGTCTCGCCTTCGTGACGTGCTGCCGCCAGATGGACCAGATCAAGAAGGCGCCGTACTGCCTGTACCTCCGGCCTCCAATCGAGCAGTTCAAGACGCTAGACTTCCCCAAATTCGACACCATCCTCGACGTGGGCGTCAAGTATGGCGAACAGGCGCTGCCCGCTCTTCTCCGGTCCTCGGCCGTCCTTCAAGCAGCCATGGGCGACGATCAGCGACTGGCGAGACGGGCCAGCCGACGGGATCCTGCGTACAGATTGGCGCAGCCCGCCGAGAAATCCGCCGTGGACGCGTTTGCGGACATGGCCGCGCAGATGTCGAGAATCCCGTTCGTACGAGGGCAATCGACCGAGCCGCCTCAGCCAGGAGTGGCAATCTGCGAGGAGGACGGTAATGATGATGGCGTCGAGGCATGCGGGAAGAGATGCGTGCCTGTTCAGATTACCAGCCGTCGTCGGACGACGAGCCGGTGGTGTACGGCGTCTCGGACGTCGAGGTGGATTATTACTACAGGGTCGGATCCGTATCTCAAAGAAGCGCAATATCCCGTGCATTGCCCTAGAGTTCACACTTTGCCAAGAAATCGAGTCGAATTCCAGTTCTGTCCTTTTGGCGGCACATCTTGCCGACTTTCGAAGACCAATTTGTGGTGTTTTTGCGATCGAGTCTCTATTGTGTCGTGGCCAGGCGGCAAAGCGCCTGTCAATCTTAAATGTTCGCGCATCCCCGTTCGCTCGCACGGATCAGACTGTGTTGTCTCTTCTCCCATTGCCCCTTCACGACACTGCAAATGGCACCCTTCAGGCTGCCGATGAGGAGGACGACGATGTGAATGCAGACGACAGCGAAGCAGTTCGATCGCTCGCCGCAAATGACTACGACGTTGTTGTGACCGCCCCGGAATTCGGCAATGAAGTCGGCGATGACAGTGGAAAATTGATGAAACCCGGCTCCGAGCACGATGAGGATCGCGCAAGGACGCCGAGGCCGTGATTCTCTCGTTGTCACTGCTCAACGGCAAAGAGGAAGAAAGCTTTTCCCCCAAGTAGAGCTTCCATGACACATGTCATTCGGATTGGCAGAGACCGCACACACACACACATATTGTTCTAATTAGTCTTCAAACCACATGCAAAGCTTGCTTGTCTCCACACGAGCCGACGGCCGGTGTTTGTGAATCACTTGACATGGTATCACGGCGATGAACATAGGGTAGAGACAGTAGATCCAGTAAGAGTAATAAACGAAAAATCGAGACGCAATAACGAGGTACAAACGGACATTCTCGGTAGACATCCAACAACAACAAAGAGAGCATCGGACATACATATGTGTATTTTGCTGCTAATACATAGACAAAAGGACACAGATGCCCGAGGCACTCGGAGCAACACAAAAGAGCACTTGCGTAGAGAGAGCAGGCAGGTGAACATGTGTGCGCGACAAGATGAACATACGAGAAATCCTGAATCGATCGGCGAACTCGAGAAGACTTGTGAAATGCGGAAAGCCTAAAAAAGTGTGCTTCCAAACGTTCGTCTGCCAGCCAGTTGAGAGGAGCGAAGTGCTCGCACAGAGCCGTATCTACTATGTCATCCGTCCAGGGTGATGAAATTCTGTGCTCGTTTTTGTTTTGCCGTCCTCACAACGCGATGTTGTGCAATCGGCCGCAACCCTTTGGCCGAGAGAAAAAGGCGTGGCGAGCTCCGCCTCTCCGCATTCGTGTCTCTGTACAACTCAATAGTGCTTCACCTAACGTAGAGCATGGGTGACGATGGAAACGTGCAACATGGTGGCGGCGAGCCTTTACCCTCCAATTCTTCTACTCATTTTCGCGGCTCAAGACGGGGTCGAGGGCGAGGCGGCGGCGGAAACTTTCATGCTAGAGGAGATCCCAATTTCCGTCAAGTGCACACCGGTAAGTCAAGCTAACTTGAGTCACAAGCTCATGACATTCAGCGCCTCCACCACCGGTTCCACTTTTCGTGCCGGATCAGCTGATGCAGCAAGCAGCTTACAATAATAGTGCAGCTTTTGGACCGGGATTTTTCCCTCCGCCAGTGATGGCGCGACCGCTCATGGGACAGTACGATTATGGGCAGCATCATGAAGATGGTGGAAATACGGTCGCTCCTAGGACGTCCTCCAGAGGCAAAGAGAACTTTGTTTTGTGTTAGTGAACTAAAGTTTCAGGTCAGCCTCGCCGTGGCGGCGGCGGCGGCGGCGGCGCACGCCATCCTCGCCCTTCTCGAAGCGAACGCGGAGAGGCGGAAACTCAGCAACCGGCAGAAGCGGTTTCTCCACCATTTTTAAAGAGAACTTGGGCGAATTCAGCAGAGTGCGCCGTCAACCAGTCAAAAGAACGCGCCGCGACGTCGTAATCCTCGGCAGCGGAATCGTCCGCAGCCCGGACAACAAGCTCCGGACGATGTCCAAAATTCGCTGGAACCGTCGACGTCGTCGTCAAACGTGGCGGTATTGGAGACCGCACAGAATAATCGCACGACGAGAAAACCGCGTAAGTGAAATTCGCACTTTACCGATGCAGTAGATTTTCCTTCGACCGACGATGCTTGTACGCTAAAATCTACGGTTTTCAGCGAAGGTTGCCGTCGTCTCGCCGCTCCTGCAATCCGATGGTTCGTCAAAAGCCCAGCGAAATCCGCCGCGCCCGCCGCGAGCGAACACAACGACCGTGGACGAGCCACAACTCTCGTTGCGAGGTTTTTCCTTATTTTTAAATGCTAGAGACAACCGCTTCAGAGCGTTTGATGCGCCAGCTCGGGGAGTGTGCCTACGAGTGCATGATCTGCTGTCAGGTCATCAAGGATCGAGAGGTTTTTGCGCCTTAAACATACAATTCTAGACTCGATTTTAGGGCATCTGGTCATGCGAGCAGTGTCACCACATGTTCCACATCTCGGGCGGCTGCATCTCCGACTGGGCGAAGAAGCAGATGGGCGAAAGTGATTTCTATGCGTCGCTTTCCGTTTCAATGCGAATTTAGTGCACGAGTGGCGCTGTCCGTCCTGCGCACGCGCCTACACGAAGATTCCGCGGGACTACACCTGCTTCTGCGGTCGCGAGCGCAATCCGTCCCATCATCCGTAGGGCTGCTTCCATTAATGAAATACCGCAATTTCAGCTCTCGCCAAGGCACCACTCCGCACAGCTGCGGTCAACCGTGCAAACGGCGTCGCGGCGCCGCATGCCCCCATCCCTGCGGACTGTTGTGCCATCCTGGGCCGTGCCCCGACTGCCCACACATCGTAGCATTTTCATCTCAGCCATGTAAATGATCGAGCTTCAGACCCGTCGTCCGTGCGCCTGTCGTCGAAACACACTGACCGTGCGGTGCGGCGGCGATGCTATAGTTCATGTACTATATATTTTGCAATACCTTCACAACATTATTGCAATTCAGTGCACCGAGCCCTGCAATCGTCTTCTGAACTGTGGTGAGCACCGTTGTGAGCAGATTTGTCACGACGGTCCATGTCAGCCGTGCGACGTGCAGATCGAGCAAGGTGAGCTGTGCATATTCACTGCAGTTGCAGGCTTTCAGTTTGTTTCTGCGGCGCCGAGACTCGCACTACTGCGTGCACGATCGAATCCGCGGGCAAAACGTCGTTCGGTTGCCAGCGATTTTGCGAAGGACGCTACGACTGCGGCGAACACGTCTGTCTGGCAAAGTGACTGATTGATTTTAACTTAAGATTATTGATGAGAAAGGTGCCACGAACCGCTGAAGGACAGCGAACACGGCTGCGGAACCTGTCCCCGTGACCCCGCAAAAATCTCGTCCTGCCCGTGCGGAAAAGCGACCATACGCGAGCTGCTGGCCAGGTATTTGATGTTTTTGCATGCGCAAGATGCAACTATATTGCATAGACCGTCTGCGAAGCCACGCTCGACTTGCTCGGAGCCGCTGCAGACCTGTGGCAAGGTGTGCGGCAAGTTGCTCGGCTGCGGACCTGACGGTGAATCATTTTGCGCTGTCATTTTTGTAGTGATTAATTTAGCCAGTCGTCACCGCTGCCAGATGCCATGCCACGAGGGGGATTGTGCACCCTGTCCGCTCTTAACGACGGTCGCATGTCGGTGCGGCACTCAGAAGAAGCAGTTGCCCTGTGGAGAGGCCCGCCAATTCGACCCGATCCAGAACCCGATGCTGTGCGCGAAAAAGTGCAAGAAGCTGAAGTCGTGCGGCGTGCACAGATGCGCGGAGACGTGCTGTGTCGAGTTCTCGCATCCCTGTCTGCAGGTTCGTTGACTCTTGTTGGATGGCAAAGTGTAAAATGGCTGTTAGGTATGCGGAAAGACGCTATCCTGCGGCCAACATCGGTGCGATGCGCTCTGTCATGCGGGAAGATGTAGACCGTGTCTGGATGCGAGTGAGTTCACGATTTCTTTCGTCTTACGCCATATATTATTATGTAGAGATTCTTACACATACGCAGCTTGCCATTGCACCGCTGGGAGAACGACATTTTATGTTTCAAAATCGTGGTCGAAAATCGTAGTCGAAAGCTGCAGTTTCAATAGCACAATCAGCGATCAGCGAATGCTCGAGGACGTGAATCGAATATGCGATGCAAGCTACATTTCTTCAGGCTTCACCGAGCAGGCCTGCCTGTGCGGTCGCACCGTTCGTGAGCCGCCCGTCCCGTGCGGCGCGCCCTTGCCCGAGTGCTCACATCCATGCGCCCGCCAGCACGACTGCCAGCATGACGTGACGCACTCGTGTCATGCCCAGGAACGCTGCCCTCCATGCACGGCGCTCACGAAGAAGTGGTGCTTCTGCGGACGAGTCGAGCGATCGAACGTGCCATGCCATCTCAACGACGTGTCGTGCGGACGGGTCTGCGACAAGCCCCTGCCGTGCGGAGTCCACTGGTGCCAGCGAGCGTGTCACGGGGGACCCTGCATCCCGGAGGGAAAGACCTGCACCCTGCCCTGTCCGAAGACGCGGATGGACGAGTCCTGCGAGCACGCGTGCGCAGTGCCATGCCACGGCGAGGACGAGTGTCCGCGAAGCGAGTGCCAGAAGGTGGGAGAGGGGTTTCCGTCTTCTTTCAGTCGTCGATCGGACATAATGATGATTAGGGATGTTGTCCCCGTGAAAACAGCGTTCACGAGGAGAGGTTTTTCCGAGCTTCAGAGTAAGAAAATGTATCCGAGTGAAATCTCGGGATGGTTTATCGTTTTCGCTTAAGGTCCAGAAGTCCAGAGGTTGAGACGGGCAGGTCAAAAAGTGGCATTCCCCGTGGCTTTCTTGAAAACTTTTTCAACCGTCCGCTAGAAATAGTCACAATTCGAATCAAAAACCATTCGTTTTATCCTCGTTCCCGCATTTTCCCCGCGTTCGCCTATTTCTCAGACAACATTCCCACTTCAGTTGGTCCCGGTGACGTGCGGTTGCGGCCTGCGCAAGGGCACCCAGAAGTGCGGCGACATCGAGAAGGCGTACGCACGCGACCAGGCCGCCCGCATCCAGGACGCGGCCGACGCTCCGCAAGGAGCCGCACCCCCGATCGTCGTGGTGGACAGCCAAGCGATGCGACTCGTGCAACGGGGACAGGATCAGCAGCAGCTGCTGCAGGACAAGTACAAGCGACTGTCGTGCGACTCGGACTGCGTGCGCAAGCAGAGGAACGCGCGGCTCGCCGACGCACTGGACCTACCGACAGTGACCACGGCGACGGGCGAGACAGTACTGCTGAATCGAGTGCCCGGCACGTTCATCAGGTAACGAGACGAGTCTAAATCCCCGAGAAGGAAGGAGTTCAGCTATCCCGACTTCCTGCGCACCCACCTCAAGGAGAAGCCCGACTTCTGCCGCAACATCGAGGAGTTCTTCATCTCGATGGTCGACACGGTCAACATGGTAAGCGGGGGGGGCACAAAACGACACGAAGGAAATTCCAGAACCGACCCGGCGCCGTGCTTCCGCACCACTTCCTGCCGATGCGTGTCGATGACAGACGGTTGGTGTGATTTAGGGTTGTTGTCCCCTCCCCACGGGGGATTGACCGATTCCCCCCCCTTCCCCGTGAAAATTTTTGCACCCCGTCCCCGTGGGTTTACCCCCCGTCACGGGGACAACAACCCTAGTGTGATTGCTAGAAGGGCGTCGAGTGAGAAATTGCAGCTTCATCCACGAGTACGCGCCCTATTTCAAGATTGCGACCGAGAGCGTGGACCAAGGGCAGAAGCGGAGCGTTGTGGCCACCGCGAAGAAGTGGGGTTTTGCATCATTGCATGACGATGCACATTGTGATAGGGACGTGAGCATGTGCCCGCAAATCCTCCTCACCTCCACCGCGGATGTCGTCACGCAATCAAAGTTGGAGAAAGAGGGCGGCGCCGGAGGAGGAGGAAAGGAGAGGCGCCCGAATCGGGATCGAATCGTCGAGTCGATCGACCTGTCGGCAGACGTGCAAGCTCCGCAGAGTTACACGGACTCGACGAGCGGAATGCGGGTTCTTGGACATGCAAAGGTGGGGGAGAGAATTTATATGATGATGACAAAACGAGTGCAGGTGGTGAAGCGTCGAAATCTGCCGGAGCCCCCTCCGCCGGTCGGCGAGATGTCGCGATTCGCCCTGCTGAAGATGGACGATGGAGGTGGAGAAGGAGAGATGAGCAGCGAAGAGGACAAGTCGAAGAAGGGAGAGCTGGCACAACAAAGCAGCGAAGAGGACAAGTCGAAGAAGGGAGAGCTGGCGCAACAAAGCAGCTCGGACGGTAAGACTGATGACATTCGACATGCTGATTGGTTTGAAGATTCCGTCACGATGGCCGCGTCGTCGAAGGAGACGGAACAAGAGAAAGTCGAGAAGACGGGAGAGGAAGAGGTGGCGGTGGGAAGCTGGGAGGAACTGGTCTAGATCGACAGACATATCCCCGCGTTGGCGAAACGAATGAACTCGCGCCGTTGCACAGCCAACACGTTCATGTGGAAATTGTTTTTGGTGGCTCGCAGACTCCGAACAGCGTGTGGTGTCGGTTGGTTCTCGATGCATCGAGGATGAGAGGAGGAAATCACGGTGGTATGTGTGGGATAAGGCAACTGGATGTACGCGGCGAACTAGCAGTCGTCTGTGCTGTAGGAAATCGAAGGCGAATGAGATGAAGAACCATAGCGAGTTCGAGGGTGTGTGTAAGTAGGCAAAGGGAGAGGAATACGGATAGCGGGCGAACGAGAGTAGATACTTTCGCATAGTAATGTCGGATAGCTGCGCGAACACATGCGAGCGACCCGTTCCATCAGGTACGCCAGTGAGAGGAGGAGGATGATGATGATGATAAGTTCGGTGTGCTAATCACGCAAAGAGGCGGGCGCGTACTTCACCGCTGAACCCGCGAGAGAGCCATCGACGAGAGGAAGAGGGTGAGGATGGGCGGAAGCAACGAGCCGATCGACGCCGATCCGCCCGTGATGGCGGACGAGGAGGAAGCGGCGTTCCGAGCTGACCTAAAGAGGCTCGCCGTTTTGAAGTGGCAATGAGTCATTACAATTGCGATTTTCACGCTACTGCGCCTTGCAAAAACAAGCTTTGACAAGAGCGAATACGTCTATTTCGACCGATCGATTGGGGGGTTTCAAATTCACAGATTTGAATGCTCACCTCTCGCCCCAGCGCTTGAAGTTGCACATGTCGCCCGAGATGCAGCCGCAGATCTCGACGTCGGCGCCACTCTTCGACGTCTTGACCTACCATAGTCGTCGTTCGTTTTATTCTTCATCAGCAAGTGCGATGGCAAACCTTGCACGTGTCGTTCATCAGGAACCGGTGGCAGGTGTAGTGCACGCCCATCGTCGGATGATCGAGCATCAGGCAGCCTACGAATATCGAGCGTTTTGACGAGTGCAAAACGAGTTCTCAGCCGTACTTCCGTTGTCCACCTCACAGGCGCCATCGACGCACGTCACGGTTTCGGACTCCTTCGTGCAGCGACAGCGCAACGCCGAGGCGACGAAGGAACCTGGAAATCAATCACTGTCGTGCTATAGCAGCAGCATGCGTGTGCAGGATAAAACGGTACCCGAGAGGAGGACGAGCGCACAGATGCGGATCAGACTGTCGGCGAGACGCATCGTCCCTTGGTCGTGTCGCGTTTCCTGTGCTTCCTTCGGAAATCTGAATGGAAACGAGATAATTTTCGGCTGGAAGCTTTGGTGCAGGGGGCAGGAAGCTTTGGTGCAGCGCAAAGATTGGCAAGTGCTGGAGGCGCACGCGCACGCATGACAATGTTGCACGGAGGAGCCGCGATTTCCATGCAAATGGAGGCATGGGTGGAGGGCAGGGTGCCAGAAGTCCAGTATGATCTCAATCCCGACGTGTCGAAGATCTACCCATTCACACGACACGAAGTTCCTGCATCACGGTCAATTTGTTTCCAGCAATGCAACATGCTCGGGATCCAGCAACGGCGGACGGGAAATGAACGCTGGTGCCAGGATTA
The DNA here is from genome assembly GCA_014805405.1 of Bunonema sp. RGD898. Classification (NCBI taxonomy): domain Eukaryota; kingdom Metazoa; phylum Nematoda; class Chromadorea; order Rhabditida; family Bunonematidae; genus Bunonema; species Bunonema sp. RGD898. The sequence goes on from JACMII010000301.1 coordinate 16,234, forward strand.
ACTCGGGTCTTTTCGTCGAATGATAATGATAGCGTCGCACAATCGGTAAGCGTCAGAAGTTGACCCTAATCCGAGGAATCGTCGAAAGGCGGCAAGCATGTTGTTATTGAGCGGTCTCTTCTCTGCGCATTTTCTCTCTCTCTCTCTCTCTAGGATGGCATTCTCTCGGGAGCAAGCAACGGAAGAGGAAAGGGGAAATGGGCGTCGCGCGTCCGGGATGCGGGAAAGAGAGAGAGAGCTGCAAGCTGCTGCTGCGGCTGCGGCTGCTGCTGCTGCTGCCAGTCGAATGGGAGAGACGGAGAGCGAGACAGGATGGGAAGGGATGACAGCACGTCGTTCGTTGTATGCTGATGATCGGACGCTGGCGATAAGCGAGAGAGAGATTGGATTGGAAAGCGGGAACGGACAGAGAGTGGAAACCTGGCATGGGATGTCCACCGGAAGGGATGAAATGAAACGTCGATCGATATGAATGATTGGAGGACACGAATGTGCGGTGTATCTCGAAAGAATTCCCCTCGCCGCGCACAGGAAAAGATCGTGATAGGCAGACGGGCGGACGGGGGACAAGTGACGACGACGATGATTCATTGATAGTTCGACCGGATTCCGCCCACCACCATCTTCTGTTCATCTGGTCGCTGAGCTCACACGCTGATTCATCTAGTCAGGAGGGGGAGGAGTTGTCCACCACACTTGCGCTCACATTGATTGACACGCGCGACACATTATGCCCAAAGACTGGAAGTCTGGAAGTTGAGTCGTCGCTCTTTGACACGCCCTCCCCCTCCTCCTTCTCTGTGTGACCTTCTCCTTCCTGCTGGGACAATCGAATTCCGAGGGTGGCGGCGACGGCGGTGGCCACTTTCTCAGGACGTGCGACCAAGCTCAGAAAGGGAGGGCGTGGGAAAAATGCACTCACCGGCACACCTACATTCCGGAACAACTTCCTCGAGGAAAACGCCGCCGCCGCTATCCTTGTGGTGACTCGTTTCGAGTTTGAGCGCTAACAATAGGTCATGTGTCGAAGCGGCGGTGAAAGCACACAACACCTTTGTCACGACACCTTTGTCACAACGCCTTTGTGACACCAGCGGCACACATCAATGTCATCATTAGTTTGGGCGTCGAAATCCGAGTAGTTCGATAGATCGTCATCATCCCCTGCCTCTCGTTGATAATGCCAATAACGAGTCGGGTGTTTTTTGGAGTCTGCGCGCCAATGCTCAGGCGCAAAGTCCAACAACAAAGGGGGGCGTGGGAATGACGACGCAACAGGTTGGAGGTCGGCCAGAAATGTGTTGCCCCTTTTGGTCAGCACAACGTCTTCGGCAACTCCCAGTACGCATGCGTCTCGCGATCGGTCGAATTAGGCGTCTCCTCTCACGTCACATGCACGCGCGCGCGTGTGTGTTGGTGGAAAAGAAGAGAAGACGAGGAGGGAGGGCGAAAACAACGACGAGCGGGGGAGGGGGAGACCGGCAGAGAGATGTGGGTGAAAATGGGCTGCCAGCAGCCGGGCGGGAAGAGAGGAGAGCAAGGAGAAGAAGAAGAAAAAGAAGAAGGAGAAGGGGAGCGGTGGAATTCGGCGAAAACACGCTCGGCTCGCCAAAAAGAGCACCCGTTCAACATTGATCACTACTATTTTAACGGCGGCGAGCAGCGCGCGTCGCTTCAAGCGTCTAGCCGAAAGGCAGCACAGCAGCAGCAGCAACAGTCTGTCGGTACAGATCGATCTGCGCGCGCACGCCGATCAGGCCTGCGCTTGACTCGCAACCGTCTCACGTCATCGACCACCCCCTGCGCCAGTGTCGTCGGTCATCCATCACGCGGGCTACCGACGACGGAAACGTACGCAGCCGAATGACATGGCAGATACAGAAGGTCGAGCGCGCGTGTGCTGGCAAATCGGTCGGCCAGTCTTTCTTCCTCTCAAGTCGGGAAGTGAGAATGTCAGGGAGAGGAGGCGCAAGATGTACAGCACAACATTGCACACTGCGGCGATGAGCGAGAGGGGGGAGGAGGAAGCGGGGGAGGCGCCAGATGAGGGCGAAATTCAATCGCTCTCCCGGTCGCAGTGGTGGTGGCGTCTGGCTAGCTAGCCGGAGAGCAGCCAGTCAGCTTCCCGCCGCCGCTCCTCCACTTCTGCTATGCCTTACTACTAGCACCTCGACGGCCAGCCGGCCGGCCGGCTGTCATCAATCTCTCGCTCGCTCTCACTGGTCGTCACCACTCTGCGCGCACGTACGCGCAGGGAGAGAGAGAGAAAGAGGAGAACGCCCATTTGAGGGGAATTGGCGCGACGCCGCTGCAGATGAGTACTACTATGGCTGCAAACGCTGCCTGGCGTGCGGATACGAGCCTACTTCGTGCGCGCAACACTGCCCATCGTCGTGGGCCCACCACGCACGTTCACAGACATACACACACACGGTGGAGGGCTTCAAATCACACACACAGATGCACAGAGCGAGTCTCCGGTTCCTGAACGATCGGACAGTTCGTTGCGTCGGCGAGGCTGTTGGCCACCATCCATCATTCTGCGCGCCCCGAATCGGTTTCACCCTAGCAAACAATTCCCCTCCTAGTAAATAATTCCCCCGATCACCGCCATTGTTGTCGCCGCTGCCGCCGCCGCATATAGTCAAGCAGGAAACCGCTCCGACCGCCCATTGATCCGCCGCATGAGCACACGCATGCATGCGCACCCACGTCGTCAAGAGTGGGTGGCGCGTTTCGCCCTCCTCGAAGAGAGGTGGAATGCAAATTCCACACTACACAGCGGACGAGGAGTGGGGGAGAGGATTGTCGCCCCCCCCCGCACGCATGAGCTTTCCCCCCCTGGTCAGTCGCGCACTAATGTCGCGCCCTCCACCTCGCTCGCTCGCTCGCATGTGCGTATGTGCACAGGCCACGGAATTCTACGCCGCTCCACGACCTCATAGGACAAATGACACACATAGAGAGACAGAAACGCAGGTGCGCTGCAGCAACGACATGGCGTGCGAGCCGGCGCGCGCATCCTTTGTGGACAGAGCAGCCTTACGCGACGACACGAAGGGGGGAGAGAGAGAGAGTGAGTGGGCGGGCGATCGATTCGAGACCGAACAGTGCGAGTCGAACTCGCCTAAACGCAGTCACCGACAAATGGAATAGGATGCGTCAAGAATAGGTTCGCGCCTTGCAAGGCTGCTGCTTACTGCCTGTCGATGGCGCACAGCGCGAGTCCAGTACTGGCCCGCTGGACTAAGAAACGACGCCATTAGAGAGGAGGGAGGGTAATTTCAAAGCGACGATAATTAGGCTGTATTCTTCCTTTTTGGGTTCCATTGTATTGAAGAGTTGCGAGAGCACGGATCCTGGGGGAATTCTCTCCACTTCTCTTTCTCACTACCACACATGGTGTTTTCTGAGTACGACGCGAATCGCCAAAGACAGAGAGACCTTTGGAGAGTGAATAGCCACGGTGGCTGTCGGTTGGTTCTGTACCAACTCCTTCTGGAATTCATGACCACCAGCGCGACGGACTACTACTGCTGCCAGTTCATTAGTCGAACACAAAGCAAGACACATCTGGCATCGTCGTCGTCGTCGCCCTCGCCGCAACTTTACAAAGTGCCGCACCACAACTGCTGTTGCTGCTGCTGCACACAGACACATGTGCGCGAGAACTGGGTGCGGTTGCAAATCACACTCGCCCTGACAGACGAATAAGAAATGCGGTCTGGCCGCCAGGCTGACAGGGGGAGGGGGATATATGGTGCGTCCTGTCGTCGTCATCCCTTGGCCGATGTTTGCAGCCAGCAGCCCTGCAACTAGAGAGCGAGAGGGGGACGGAGTTGGAGCCAGCGCGAAGACACAAAACTGCACGCCACTCGAAATTGCGGCCCTCCCCTAATTGGCTGCTCACTAGGAAGCGGAAAACGTGTGGGAGGGAGGATTGAGAGGAGACGGGAGCATAGACCAGACTCACGCACCAGACTTGCTGCTCTTCCTCCCCCGTCCCTATCGATCTTCTTCTTCTTCCTCCTCCTCCTCCCACACTCGTCTTCTTCTGCGCATGACGGTTCGTCCAGGTGCGAGCACGCGTACACGCGGGGAAGAACACAAAAACAACGACGACGACGGCGACAACAACAACGGCCGCGTGCGTCCGATCCCCGAGAGAAGGCACGACGAGAGACGAAGACTCGGGGCTATGGGATGAAAGGGATGTGTGCGCGCGCGCGTGCGTACATCTGGAAAGAAGAAATGTCACAAGAATGCAGTGTCTATCGGCCATCTACCCATCTACCAGCAGCAGTATCAGCAGCGGCAACAACAACAATGGCAGGAGCGGGGGCGGAGGCAGCGAGTCACAGCGCCTCGAGAACGCCACTCTCCATCGGGATGCCGTTGTTGTTCGCGAGCATCCATCTCGCGTTCCAGACCCTTGTCGCGGATGAGCCGAGGCAGTCTCTCGAAACCACGCCAGACAACCCGAAGATCAACAACTCGATGGCGAGGGACATTCATTCATGCACGGCAACACATACAACAGCACCCCTCCCCTTCTATTCTCCGCCTCCATCTCGATGCGCCGTTTGTTCGCCCCCCCCCCCTGTCCACCATTTGGGGTGGAGGGGAAATGGCGTGCCTCCCATCTCTGCCAGAACAACAACATCGCCGCCACCGCCGCCACCACCACCGCCGGCACAACGTCTCCTGCCGCCCAGAAAAACAACACAATGGCAGCGATTCTGGCAGTAGGCAGGCAGTCGGGCGGTTGCTTACGTAGGTGTGCGTGTGTGCGGGCTGCAGTCTGGCGCGGCGACGGCAGCCAGAAAATGGGCTCCCCCCACTCGGCGGCGTTCTGTTGTCGTGGTGGTGGTGGTGCTGCTGCTGCGACAAAATTTAGAGGCATGTCTGCGTGGTACCTTCTCGAAAAAGGGATTCTGTCTCGTTCCCAGACGCACTGGCACAACATCGCACGCGTCGGCAAATCTGCCGCCGTCTTCCCAAGACGAACTCATGCGTTCACATCGCACATTCGCTCCGACTCACGAAAAAGCTACACAAATCTTCTTCTTCTCTCGGCCCCGCATCGCCTCGAAGCTGTTATTTTAGTCAGAACAAGGGGGTCGCTCTCTCAACGCTGCCAGGAGAATGGGGAATGCAAGCTAGACGCACGGACATCTCGCGACCTAAAAGAGTCACAAGAGAATAGACATGGTGAGACACAACTCAACGCAGCAGCACCACGGCAATCTGACGAACCGCCGTCGGCACACTCGGCCGGTCACTCAGCAGCCAAGAGACTGACTGAGCCACTATCTTCTCTCCTGCTCCTCCTCATCAGCAGCCGTTTGTTTACCATCCAGCACGGGTCAGCAGGCATCCGCATTCGCTTCAAAGTCGCCTTCCTTATCTCGAATAAATCAAATACACTATGCAGCAGTGCTCCCCTTCTTGCATCACCACCCCCACGATTGTTTACGGAACGAACGAACGAACGAACGAACGAACGGCCGGCCGGCCCCGCATTCCCAGTCGCATTCGAGTGGGATGCGCTCCACCCACTCTTCCTGATGAGGTATCGGAGCAAGCAGTGCCTTTCGGCTGTTGATCAGCCAGCGTCATGCCTTCGGTGGGATCATCAGACTGCACCGTAATCCACTATCAGCATCAGTGTCCGCAAACAGTAGCCCAACAAGAGAGCGCTCGACGATAAAGGCCTTCACCAGGCTGTCTGTGCGCTGTGTCCGGAACGCGTTCTCTGACATTCGATCGCGCGAGATCATCTTCCTATCGACCGCAACTTCCATCTTCCTTCCTTCCTTCCGCCATCGCCGCCGCCTACGCGTTCGCCGCCGCCGCTGTTGCCGTGCTCCGGTTCGCAATGGCGGCGCGTTCGAGTCGCTTCTCGTAGACGTCCACCTTGGCGAGCACCGCCTGGGCCGCCTCCTTCAGCTCCGCGTCGCCGTGCTGGTTGGCCAGCTCGATGGCGAAGAGAATCTCCGGGAGGGGCGTCTCGCGTTCCGCCCTCTCGCCACGCGTCACGGCGTCGATCGAGGCGGTCAGCAGCTCGTCGCACACCCTGCGCGCAGTCATCATCGTCACCCTCATCAAAAGGGGGAGGCACTCACGCGATCGCCTGCCCGAACTCATCGTACTCGGTGAGCATGCGGATGTAGTCGGCCGCGTAGGCCGCCTTGTAGGCCTCGTGCAGCCAGAGCGGCGTCTCCACCGACTGCGGCATCTCGATCAGGGCGCGCAGCACCTCGCGCAGAATGGGGATCTCGTGCGACGACCAGCGCAACGTGTCCCGAACCAGTTCGTGCAGCACACGCCAGCCGTCCGAGCAACTGCAACATTATGCGATGACGAGCATCGAGAGGGAGGAGAGCCGCCCACTTCTCGACGTGCACCGTCGCCGCCTCGGTCCAGCGGGCGAGCTCGGCGCTCGCGAGTTCACGCTCGCGCACCTCCTCCGGATCCGCGAAGCCCATGTGGTGGTGGGCGCGATCGAGCTGCAACCTCGTCATCGCCGTCGTTGTCTTTCTCCCGCCCGTGCACATTATCATACAATCAGCATCGACCCCCCACTTTCATCGTGATACCAACGCCTCTACATAAGCAGCCTCTGTCGCTCGCATTTCACGCACGTCGCACTGTCGACAAGCACAACTCACCTCGTCATCAATCTCCTTGAGCACGTGCGCGCGTGCAGTCACCCGGGTCGCCTCGTAGAGCGGCTCGACCGGCGCCACGCCCGTCAAGCGAGCCAGCTCGAGCGCCTGTCGGAAGAGCCGTCGCTCGGCCAGCGTCTTGACGAGCGCCTCGGGCGTCGCGCCGCACACCACCGTCGCCAGGGACTGGTGCTCGCGTCGGATCACGCGCCCATCGTCGTAGTTGTCGCCGAGGACGAGGGTGACGCGCGCACGCGCCACCGCCACGTCGGCCTGCACGTCGGCGAGCGAGCGCCGCTCCACCACGACGAGATCGCCGTCGCCGTCGGCGCCGTCCGCCGCTGGCGCCAAATCGTCAGGCTCGGCGGGACCGTAGATGAGCAGCTCGCGCCAGGCGTCATCGCTCGAATTCTCGGCACTCCCGCGCTCAGTCGCGGGCCCGTCGATGAGGAGCTGAGCGGCGAGCACGAGCGCGTCCAGCGCCGCCTGCAACAAGGAGGGATCTTCTCGTCTCTCTGGTCGTTCCAGTCCATTTTCCCGCAATCGTCCACGGCGGTGCACACGATCCCAAACAACAACAGCCCACCTCCATGAGATCCACCAGCTCAGCGTCACTGGACGCCGCCGAGATCGTCGGCTTCACGTCGGACTGTTGGTCGTTGCGCAAAAGAAAGAGGCGCGCCGTCAAGTTGGACGCCGCTATCGTGTCATTCTGCTCAACTCGATCGCCCGTCGCCAGCATCTCGATGATCGGGGCCCAGCGTTCACCCAGTCGCAGAGCCAATTCGTATGCTGCCGAAGCGGCTTCAATTCTCATTTTTATATCATCTCAAATCGCAACAATGTAAATCCTACCAAGCTGGTTCTCGTCGCGCTGCACGTGAAAGGCCACCAGGAGACGGTAGCGTCGAATGAGCTCGTTCTTCGGCAGGTCTTTCGGCTCGCGCGCCTGTTTCTCCAGGAACTTTTGGACCTACAGAATTGGCAATTTGCACATGATGAATAAAACTGCAACGCCCACATCCTTGTCGAGTCCATGCCACGACTTTGGACCCGTCAGGAAACGGTTCTCGCGGAGCTGGACGAGCGTCACGAGCAGGTCTTGCAACAGCTGACTGCAATCGCTGACAATTTTCGCACACACACGTAAATACAAAACTACCGTTGCGTTGCGCGCAGGTTCGAAGGCAGCTCGGCAATGTGCTTGGCCGCCTCGGAGTGGTTGCCCTCGGCCTGAAGGCGGCGACACAGCGTCGAGTGGAAGAAGAGCTACGCGTGATACGCATACAGACTACTGATCTCAATGAGAATACCGCATTTTCAGCGTCGGACGACGGAATCGCCACGGCAGAGGACATGGTCTTGGTCGCAGCACGGCAAAGAGCGATGCAGAGTCTCGAATTTGTGATCACTGAACGTACGCTCATCTCTAGTAGTAGTGGAAATACCGAAAGCGGATCATGCTCACCGCATGCGCAAACGTATACAAAATAAGCGTTACATTACTACATTCAGCAATCATGCAACATGACATCAGCACGCATTGTGAATTTCAAATTCTCTGATTACTTCTTCCAAAGTTGTCGTCGTCCGCGAAGAGCGCAATCGCCTACATTCGACTCGCCTCGATTAAAATGATTGAAGAAAACCTTTCGGTAGAACGCCGGCAACGCCTCTTCGTTCCGCGCATGCTTCTTCAGGTCCAGCAACGAGACCAAGATCTTCTCTCTCTCCTGGGACCCCTCGGTATTCAGCAGCGCGTCTCTCGTCGTCCAGATCGGGTTCAGACGTTCCTGTTTTTTGAGGCCAGTTTGAGTGCTTGCATCCCCATTCGGCGTCATGTCCTCCTCCATTCTGTCGTCCTCGATCTCCTCCATGGTCTCCTCATCCCTAGCCTCCTGCGCAGCAGCCTCGTAAAACGCCAGAACCGGCGACAGGTGGTTTTCGTCCGGCTTCGGCCACAGGTCACAAATCTACTTTTGGAATTCAAGTTGAAAAACGGCAACAACTCGTCGTGCACCTTTGCCAGAGGTTCCCGAACTCCATGTGCCAAGAGGATCCTCTGCAGAGCCAGTCGACCCCGTTCAGTTCCCGGCACGAAAAGTCGAAGGAGTCGTTCGGCGCTGGCGAATAGAAAGTCGCCCCAGGTCAAGTGCGCGATCGTGCCCGCCTAGATGACGTTTTGCCTCCGCGAACTAAAATCTCTAACATCGCCCGCAAAGTGCCACGCCAGTGAGACGGCGTTTCCCGCGCGCAGGAGCCAGTCCGCAACGCTCGACGTGGGAGATCTAAATTCAACTTTTCTCCTTACAAACAATTGAATCACCTGAAAGCTAGTGGGAGTGAAAGTTGCGCCACCGCAGCCTCGTAGCTTTCGAGGGTTTTCGCAATTTGGCGCGTCTTCTCGAGTGGCGTCTGAAAGTGCACGCAATTGAATATATTAATCGTCAAACACCGTGTTACCTCGCTGCCTCCAAAGACTTTTACCGCCTCCAAGATCTGTCTTCCGACTCGGACCCTGGTTTGCAGCATGGCTCGGACGAGTTCGGCAAGAATCGCTAGATAAATCTCCATTTCTTCAAAATCTCAAGCGTACAAGCTACCATTTGTGAATGCAGACTCGAATCTCAGACTCACTCCATTGGCAAAAGACGGGCCTTCGGCGTATAACGTATCCACTAAAATTATTTCCCCTAGATTTGCAAAATGTCCGTACAATTTTCGCCTCCTTCCGGATCTGGCAGTTCGTGTGGGGTAGGAAAGTTGTTGATCGCCTGTTCCAGCGCTCGTGATTCCACGGCCGTCGCGACTTGGTTTTCTCGATCTCCCGTCCCCAGTTTTGTGATGAGC
>JACMII010000302.1:0-25748 GCA_014805405.1 Bunonema sp. RGD898
GCACGTTCGCCGACTTCTGGCTCGAGTGCGCCACCGTCGCGGGATGGCTCAAGTCGCGGGGATTCGGACGCGGCGATGTCGCCGCCATCGTGCTCCACAACTGTTGGCAGGTTGGCTGCGGAACGCACCTCATCCGCAGTCTTATCACGACGTCTCGTTTTAGTACGGCAGCTTTTCGCTTGCCACCAACATTGCCGGAGGCGCGTCGAGTGGCGCGTCCGCGCTCTCCACCGACTGTGAGCGGCCATCGTTTTGGCATTGTAGCAGAGAGCGAATTCAGACGAGCTGGAACGCCAGTTCCGCGACAGTCACTGCAAGATGGTCTTGACGAGCGTTCAGAACCTGAACAAGGTCCTGGTGGCCGCCAAGCGGTCGCCCACTGTCAACGTTCGCTCTCGTTTGCATTGTTCGGGGTATGCGCACTCCGTTTAAGACGATCATCGTGATTGGCGAGACGAACGGTGAGCTCCCGTTCGGCGTCGTGCCCTGGAAGAAGGTTCGCGAAGCGGCGGTCGACCCGATCGCCCCATCCAGCGCGGGCATCGACGTTGACAATGACTGCTGCGTTCTGCCCTATTCCAGGTGCTCCAGCCCCTACAACAACAAGAGTCACCCACTTTGAATGATGCAGTGGCACGACCGGTCCGCCCAAGGGAGTGGTCCTCTCGCACAAGGCCCTGAACACCATTCTCGAGATCTACAAGCAGCACAACCACGGGCATGTCTACAACCACCTCACACCGCCCCATGTGCCCGAGAAACATGTCAGTCTCCGCTTCGCGTATTCGTTTCATTCCTCCTATTCCTCCTACATGCGTATATGATCATCATTCTCAGCCCGGCCTTTTGATGTTGCCCTTCTACCACGTCTACGGCTATAGCTTGTTCCTGATCGGACTGCTCAATCGACAGACCAACGTCGTCATGAGCAAGTTCGAGCCCGAAGTCTTCCTTCGCAGCATTCAGAAGTTCAAGGTGAGCAATCTCAACCAAGCAATTCTGCTGTTGACCATTGCAGCCGCAAATGCTAATGGCCGTCCCGCCGATCATCGTCTTCATGGCCAAGCATCCGATCGTCGACAAGTACGACATCTCGTCGCTGCAGGTACGCTGTTAAGAGGCGGTTTTGGTGCATTGCGTGTCATGCATTTTTGTATGCACCATTTCCAGTACATTGGAAGTGGTGCGGCTCCACTTGGCAAGGACACGATCGACGACCTGCAGCGCCGGCACCCCAGCATCACGTACGTCACGCAGGGTTCGGGCATTGATTTCCACACAACGTCCTATCTCTGTAGGGTACGGCATGACGGAGATGGCCTTGGCCTGTGCTCTGCCAACTCTGGGCGGAAAGTCGGCCGCAAAACACGGCAGCTGTGGCCGCATTGCGTCGAACTGCGAAGTGAAGGTAATGCGCGCGTGGGAAGCAAGCACACTTGAATGACTCCTCAGATTGTGAACGTCACCACGGGAGAGGAGCAGCCGCTGGGCGAGCGAGGCGAGCTCTGGGTGAAGACGCCGGCCCGAATGGTCGGATATCTGAATAGGCCCGATGCTACGAACGAGACGATCGATGCAGATGGATGGCTGCGCACTGGTGAGCAGCGATGGAGAAATATCTTTACTAGAAGAGGCATGATGACTTCTAGGCGATGTGGCGTATGTGGACAGCGACGCCGATCTCTTCGTCGTGGATCGTGTCAAGGAACTCATCAAGGTCAAGGGATTGCAGGTCCGTTGACTCGCGCGCGTTGCGTCGCATCGTCTCTGGCCGTTGCAGGTGCCTCCGGCCGAGCTGGAGGACGTGCTCCTGTCGCACTCGCAGATCAGCGACGCCGCTGTGATCGGTGTTCCGGACGCGCGTTCCGGCGAATTGCCTCGTGCCTTCATCGTCCGAGCCACTGACAAGCTCACCGAGGAGGACGTGATGAAGTGGGTCGCCGGTAAGCGTCTTTTTCCCTCTCGGACGATTTTCACGAGAATCGCTCAGAACGAGTCGCCCCGTACAAACAGCTCGCCGGCGGCGTCAAGTTTATCAAGGAGATCCCCAAGTCGGCAGCCGGCAAGATCCTTCGACGACAGTTGCGCGATCTTATTTAGACGGCCGCCAAACTCTGATTCACATAGAATGCTGGCATAGTCTATGTGACGACGATTCTATGCTCCATTTACATTGTCAGTAGCAAATCGTGATGAAGTCGTGTGTCCTCATCTTTCGGATGCAGAGGTTGTGATGGGCTGACTGGTGGCGTCTGTGGCGTTTCTTTCTCCGCTTCCTGCTGCTCGTGTTCACTTGTTGGAAGTGTTGTTTTGGCGAGATCTAGAGCGGGTTAGAACTTCGGAATGGGTCTTTCAACCGTTGTAATCTCGATGTTTCCGATCAAAAGAGCCAAAGTCTCGGTCTGGAGTTGGGTCGACTAACTGATAGTCGGGAACTGCAAAAGGCTAGCTCCCTGGGGGGGAATCGAACCCCCGTCTCGCACGTGACAGGCGCGGATACTAACCACTATACTACCAGGGAAGACGGGGTTCAGAGTCTGCGTACCGGACGCCATGGAAAGGGGCCTTGGAAACGTCTAGTTGTTCGAGTTAGAATTGGACCGCAGACTGGAGTCAAGGTCTGTGGCTGTGGATCATATTGGCTCAGTTAATGGCATTTGAATTACATCAGTCCTATGATTTGCATATTAGTCGACGATCGGGTGCAACTGGTCGACAACACACGCAGCGATCGAACAACAAATCATGGCACTCTCGTAGACTGTTTATGCGCCGCAAAGACCATTAGACAACGACGGCAGTGTGGAGACGACTGGATGCGGGTCCACTCGCTGCCCCGCATTCATTCAGCCATCCACCCGTCTCTTTCAAAGAAGGGCCGCCGCCACCTCTCATTTCGTCGCATTCACACGTCACAGTTTGCACTTTGGCAGAGGAAATCCCGCACATCGTCCTATCCCATTTCAGGAATCTACGCTCTCCAGTGATGTGGACACAAGTGGCCTGGGGGGTGTCTCTCTCGTTCGCAAGGCGTTGTGACGGATGTTGTGTTTGTTCGTCTATCTGCACGTGCGTGTCTCATCATCCGCGTCTCATCATCTGTGTCGCATCATTCGCGTCCCATCGTCTGCGTCCCATCATCTGCGTCCCATCTCTTCTCTCAATCGCGCCAGCCCATCTCAATCGTCTTTCCTCCCCTCGCCTCCCTTCGATCATCCTCCCGTTCAATGTCTATTGCAGATCTGACGACAATTCTTCGACGCCATGTTTTACTTCCCGCTTCTCGACGATCCGATCAGGCAACAATGAGTAGTTGCCAATGCGATTTTGCCCCTTGCAGACTGATCAAGAAGAAACGCTTCGACGATACGGTGAACCGGCTGCACAACTTCTACACTCCACTCCTCATGCTAGCCTTCACTGTGTTCGTCACGACCAGACAGTTTGCATTTGCTGATGGAGTTGATTACACGCATATGCAGAGCTATTGGAAGACCGATTCGTTGTTGGGTGCCGATGGAGTTTAGCGGGCTCTGGGAGCGGTACGCCGAAAACTATTGTTTCGTCCAGAACACGTTCTACGTTCCACTGAATGCCAGCATGCCCCCGGTGAGTTGAATGCGACAAGATCGTTGAGAGAGAGAGAGAGAGACGGCAAAACACAGGAGATCGATCGGGAAGAGCTGGAGCTGAACTACTACCAGTGGATTCCGTTCGTTTTCGCCCTTCAAGCCTTGATGTTCTACCTTCCGAAACGCGTCTGGCCCGTGCTTCTCGGCGACTCGATCGATCTGGATCACGTGCTCGAGAAAGCGACCGAGTTGAGGACAGCGCCGGCAACGGAGCATCCCGAGAAGCTGGGCGCGTTGTGTCTCTACTTGGCCGAATCCCTCAGATTCAAGACGCAACGTCGCTGTAGGCGCCGCAGGTGGAACGCCGTGTTGCCGTCCTAAATTCTACCTATATTTTAGGTTGCCTTCCGTGAAACGAATCTCGGCCGAGTTCCTCCTTATCAAACTTGTCTACCTGCTCAATCTCGCTCTTCAGTTCTGGCTTTTGTCGAAGTTGATCGGCGTCAACTTCTTGTTCTGGGGACGCGACGTACGTCTGTTGAATTCTGGCTCTACATTACGCAGCCATCACACAGGTGTTTATCAAGATGATCGCAACGTTCCGCGTTCCACATTCGTCGGCGATTTTCCCAATCGTCACGAACTGCGATTTCCTGGTGCGGCGACTGGCCAATGTGAATCGCTACTCGGTGCAATGCGTTCTCATGGCGAACGCCCTCAACGAGAAGCTGTTTCTAGTGCTCTGGTACGACGATCTTCACTGATGCATCATCATCATCATCCCGTTTAGGTTCTGGCTTGTCACTCTGGCCGTCGTCTCCGCGTTGAACCTGCTCTACAACTGCATCGCGCAACTCATTCCTCCCGTCCGTGAACGGTGGAGACTTGCGATTTGAGAAATGTGACTAGCGAGACGCGCGCAGCTTGACCATGACCAATCTGGAGCGAACGAAGGCGGTGGAGCCACCGCATGTTCTGTTCACCTTCTGCCGGAATGAACTGAAAGCGGACGGCGCTCTAATTCTTTCTCTCATCCAGTCGCATGCCGGGAAAGGAGTTGCGAACGACGTCGCGGACTCGCTTTTCAGTCTCTGGAAGAGACCGCCTAGCGGCACTCGAGACGTTCGACGCAACATGATTTATCCGCCCGACATCAGGATCTTCATCTCACGCGGCAATCACGAGCCATTCGGGATGCAGTGCTGATCTTTCCCGCCACAGATCACAACACGATTCGAGATGAATTTGCATGAGAATGTGATAATTGACCGCCTCATTTCGGTTGCTCACATGTTAGTGGTGTACTTCTTCCGACGGACTCAGCAAGTGGTGCTTAGTTTTGTTCGTTGCCGCTTGTTGAGCCGTTCGACGTGCTCGATGCAGTCCGGGATGAGTTGATGATTCACAAAGTTGCGCACGTCGCGCCACAGTCGCGCCTGCTCTCCGTTGTTCGTCCAACTTCGGAATGCACCTGATATCGGAGATTTCCCGTGTATCGACCCCTCTCGATCTCTTCCAAGGATCTTTGTCCGCGAATACGCTTCTTCTTTGGCTCCTCGTTTGACTTCCGCTCGGGCTGCTCGCAGTTGTGCAGCCGTAGTGGTGGTGGAATCTGCTTGGGCTGAAATGCCGAGCACTCGACCGATGGCAGTGAAGGGCCTACACGTTTCGGTGAAGCCGTCGGTTGAGGGGACGTTGACAGTTTGGAAGGGGATCGGAAGGGGGTGGCCTCCAGCATTCGCGAACAGGACGGCGTGGCGGGATTGATTCGGATTTCAACCGCAGGAGTCGGCTCATTCTTCGGCAGTCTGACGGTCGGACGACCACGAGGCTGCTGGTTCAGCAGTTCTGCACCAACTCTTTCCTCGTCATCGCCGCCGCCGCCGTCGTCCGCTAGCCATCGAGCCAGTTGCGAGTCGCTCTTAGACAGCGGCTGCACAAGTCTTCTCCTTGGCGACCAAGAGTGATCGAAGACGTACAATTATGAGCGTCGTCTGGGTTGACATCTCGCAGCACTTCGGAGGGCAGTACTCCGCCACCCCAACCTTTCTTCCCTCAGTCGTCTTGGCCGCCGCGATTTCCGGTGTCGACGCGATCATTTCTTGTGGTTTCTGCGACGCCCAAATTAACCGTTGACCTACCGCAATTTGTCTACCTTTCTGGTGAGTTGCAGACGCGGAGGGTGATTGTTGTTGTCATCCTCGTCATCGACGACATTTCGTGTCTCTACATCAGTGGGATGACGTCAATACTGCCAGAATGGTTACTTTTCAGAATTCGTGGACTTCGAGCCATCGCCAGCTTGGAGTTTGCAGTTCCATCGACGCAGAGCTGATCCATGGAGGACGACGCACTCGGCCCTGACGATGTGTTGCGCTCCTCTCGGCCCGATTGCCTACCATTTTGCTGGGGATCGGAGCGGGGCGATAGCCGCGGCAGCCGAGCCGGTCGAGGCGGAGGCGCTGGAGGCGCGGCGGCGGCGGCTCGAGCTGGGTTGTTATGCTCGCGAAATCTGCGACAGCCTCCTCCTGTTGGCTCGGTCGATTCCTCTTGTGGTTGACTACTCGTCATGCACTCATCACGCGTCACAATCCCATTGCGGTCTACCTCTGCGTCGTGGAGTCCTCGATGACTGGCAGCTTGCGTGGACTCTTCCTACCGCCGCCGCCGCCTCCGATCCGTTCCTTCTTGTCGATGTTGTTTGTGGCGGCCGCGGCCACCGCTCCGCTGATCGGATGCGGCTGGTGATTGTCGACTGTCGCCGGCCTCCGATTCCTGGTGTTCGAAGTAGCGGCAAGCTTGCGGGGGCGTAATGCTATGGCCTGTCCCTTGACACCAGCCTCCAATGGGGCGACTGCCATTTCTAGAGCGAACTAGCAAACTGGCGAGGCGGAGGGTGCATAACTGACGACGAGGAGAGGGCCAGACCCAAATGATTCGACATTCATGGGCGCGAAGGGAAGATGAGGGGCAGGGGTGGAGGGAGCGTACGGAAGCCCGACCAGAGAGAGAAGATTGGTGATGATGCGCGAGTGTTTGGAATCATCAATCGGAATGAGTGCTTACCCCTCGAGCAGCTGATTGATGCGTGCCATCAAGGAGGCGCTCATCGTGCGCGGATTCGCGATCACGTCCATCCAAATCGTAGACAGAGAGAGAGAGACCACCGATAGACCGAGCGACAGAGAGAGAGAGACAGACAGACGGCGGCGAGTACTACGTCAGAAGAGACTGATGCAAGGGAGGCGGAGGAGGACGAGAGGAGGAAGAAGACCTCCTCGCACGCAAGAGCCGCACGACCACTCAATTCGACTTCGTCGTCACGGCTCACGAGCGGCGGTTAATCTGGCTCCTCTTCTTTCTGTCTCCTCATCCGTTGCTATGCAATGCAGCCGAGTGGGACGCCGTATGCACGCGCAACGTGCGAAAAGCCTACGGACGCGCGTGCGCGCACGCGCGGATCTGTTGAAAATCCCCTCGCCGCCGACACGACATTTTTCGCTAATGAGAAGCAAACAAACACTGCTAGCGTGCGCCGCCGAGCGATGCTGTAATTAGAGGTGCGTGAACGGGAGTTATTAGTCGTCAATTTGATCGTTATTATGTGCGTAGTTTGTGTGCATGAATGGAAGTGGGGCATGTCTCGATCGAAGCCGCCGCAACGAACTCTCGCTCTCTTTCTCCCCCTCCCCCGCCTTCTGGACGCTTCTCTTACACGTGGCAGTGTCTCGCTCGCCCGTCGCCGTCGCCGTCGCCGTCGTCGTCGTCGTCGTCGACCTCCTTCTCCCCTCTTCTCTCGCTCTCTCTCTCCGGCGAGCGCGCAGTCTCTCTCTCTCTCTCCCTCTCCCGTCCAATCGGGTCGTCTCCCTCCCGTCCCCGTCCTTCTTCGACCGTCAGCCTCCCTTGACACGTCGCGCGCAGTTCGTCCACAGGCGGTCAAAATTCGTGCACGGAGGCGGACGGACGGGCGAGCGTGCGATAAGGACGAGCTGCCTATTCGCATGTCAATTGTGTTCTCAGAGCTGAGCGCTGTCTGGATGCGTCTCTCTTTTGCATTTGTGCTATTGTGGGAATGTCGTAACGTGAATAGCAGCGGTGGTCAGCGTTCGATGGGAGTGCGATCGAACGCGCGGCCGCGAGTTGTCGCAAGGGAAGCGACGGCGGTGGCGGGAAGGGGGCGGACAGCAGCCGCAGCAGCAGCAGCAGGGAAGGGAAGGGAGTGCGACGTGGACAGTGTAAACACAGAGCGAAGACGTGCGCGACGGGCCGCTCCGCAACCGCGACGGGTCAGTCAACCAACGCACCACACGCTCTCTTCTCTGCACTTCTCCCCCCTCCACTCCTTTCCCATTCCTATTCATCGTCGTCGTCGTCGATATTCACCCCGTTTCGCCTGTTGTTGTTGTTGTTGCTCATCTTTCCGCGTGATGCCTCTCCATTCTAGGTAAATATTTCGTAGCCGGCGGCGGCAACCACTATCTTCTCTACGCCGCGTGCCCAAATCTTAGCAACCCTTTCTCAGCGGCTCTCGTCGCCACCATCATTGCTCCACTTTCCGAACGATCGTTCCTCTCGGAAATGGGCACGTTTCCCTTTGTGTTCGCCTGCTCCAGATGGAAAGTGAAGAGCTGTACGTGTGGCAGTCTGGAACATGTGGCGCTCGCGCGCGTCTTCGCCCCCCGCCCCGACTCTAAATGATACGGGTTTGCAGCGTCTCGCCCTCTTGTCAGCGGTCATGCAGAAGGCTGTCCTCCTGTCGGCAGCCCTGTTTGCGGGCGCCTTCGCCTATGTGGTCGCCAACCATCCGGACCCGCTCTCGGACAAGGATCACTTCAAGGTGAGGAGGCTGTTCCACTTCTCTCTTCACCCACCTTTGCACCACCGATTCACGACTGTTCCTTCTCACTCAGGGGGGCAAAGAGCACGACGCCAAGTACGACCACGAGGCGTTTCTCGGCAAAGACGCGGCCGCCGAGTACGATGAGCTGACGCCCGAGAAGAGCAAAGAACGCCTCTCGTAAGTGCTCCTCTTACTTGAACTGCGAACAACTACGAGGCGCAATGCAGCAAGCTTGTGCCGAAGATGGACAGCAATGGAGATGGATATGTGGAGGAGAACGAACTCAAGGACCACATCAACTTCATGCAGAAGCGATACGTCAACAACGACGTCGAGCGGACCTGGAAGAACTACGCGCCGGAGAAGGTGAAGGAGGGCAAGCTTCTCTGGAAGGACTACAGGTTGAGTGGGAAGAAGAGTGAGGATAGACGTATCGTGTCTCTGTGCAGAGAGATGGTGTACGGATCGGCCGCCGACGCTGACCTGTCGCCCGAGTACTCGAAGATGGTTCGCCGCGACGAGAAGAGGTTTCGGTCGCATTTTCTCTATGAGAGGATTGTTCGTCGTCACAGATGGGGTGTTGCCGACTACGACTCGTCCGGATCTCTGGACCGCACCGAATACGGCTGCTTCATGCATCCCGAGGACTGCGAACACATGCGCGACATCGTCGTTTCGGTGAGCAATGACTACTGACGGAGAGTGAGAGAGAATTGGGAACGTGTGCAGGAAACGGTGGAGGACATCGACAAGAACAAGGACGGCTTCGTCGACCTGACCGAGTACATCGGCGACATGTACCGACCGGAAGGCAACCGCTTGCTGCGGCTGATATCCGACTAGCCTCCGCATTGCAGACTACCCCGAGCTGAAGGGCAAGGAGCCCGACTGGGTGGCGTCGGAGCGCGACATGTTCCGCGAGCACCGCGACAAGGACTCGGACGGAAAGCTGAACCAGGAGGAGATGCGCGACTGGATCATGCCGGTCGGCTTCGATCACGCCGACGCCGAGGCCAAGCATCTGATGGGCATCGCGGACGACAACAAGGACAGCAAGCTCTCGCTCGAGGAGATCATCGCGCACTACGACACGTTCGTCGGCTCGCAGGCCACCGACTACGGAGAGCAGCTCCAGAAGCACGACCCCTCGGAGCTCTAAGCACGATGGTGTGTGCACGCGCTCCGAACGATTTCCAACCGCAGACACATCAGCAGACACATGGGTTGCACTCAGCATGCAGACAGCCAAAGTGACGACGAAGAAGTCTCTCTCTCCCTCCCACAGATCACTTGTTCGTTTCCATATTGTCCCCGCACACATCACACACACGCACAGTGCCGCCCAGAGCGTATGCATGCTCGTCGCTCGGTCTCTCTCCCTCCGTCTCGGAATCTGATAGCAGACGCAGCGGTTCGCAATCTCAGTCTGTGAGAAACTGCCTCGTTGTTGCTTTTGCTACGCGTCGCCGTCTCATCCCTCTCATAAAGAAGCGAGTGTAAGCCGATGATGTTGTGAGTTGTGGTGGCGGCGGCGGTGGCGGCAACGAGCATGACGGGAGATGGGATGATGATCCAGATGAAGTCGTGTGTGCGATGTTGGCAGAGCGGCACAGAGTGGACGACCTGTTTTGGAGGATGGGGAGGAAAGAGGACAGTGAGGAAGAGAGAGAGAGAGAGCAGCCGCTAATTGTTGTGTCGCTCTGGCAGCAGGCGCCGCCGCCGCCGCACACGCCATCATCGCATTGCATGCATGCCCGCGGAGGGAGAGAGCGAGCGAGACACGGTAGGATGGCGACGACGACGACGATCCGATCGGAGAGGGGGGGGGGGGGGGAGCAATCAAAGAGCAGCACCACCACCACATCCCAAGCTGATGGTGCAGCGGGGGTCTGTTTTTCGGTGTGGTGCGGTTCCATGCTGCGGCTGCTGATGCTGCTGCTGCTGCTGCTGTACGTCAGTTGTCGAGTTGGTGGTCCATGTCCAAAACAGTCTCTCTCTCTCCCTGCCGGAGGAGAAGACGCGGAGAGCGAGAGCGAGAGAAGAGGACGAAAACAAGCGGCCGTCGAAATGGGCGCTGCCCACCATCACCACCACACCACTTCTTCTCCTTTCCTCGGGTGCAGTTGTTTTGTAGTAGTGCCAGGGCTCAATCTCTCACTCACTCTCTCCCTCTCGCACTGCCATGCCATACTGCGCGCGCGCGCGCGATGATAGCGCAATCAGTGTTGGCTGGTAGTCAGGTTCTTCTACTTCTTCGTCTTCCTCTTTCCGCTCGTCTGTTTTCGTGTGCAGCTCGCCACCCGTGCGCACGCCTTTCTCGCCTCCTCTCCGTCTCGACTACATCGGCGGCTCCAGTGCGGCGCGTCCGCGTGCCGTCGGAGGAGGATACCGTCCGCGAGCGATAGCCTGTTGCGAGCGGGATAGGGAGGGGAGAGCAGCAGCGGTGGGACGATAGCGATCCTTACGGCCGTATGGTGCAGAAGAGCGAGGGTGGAAGGGTCGGCTAAGTGGCGCCTTCGCCCCCTCCCCCGTCCAAGGACATCTCTCTGCTGCGCGCGCGCACGCGGACTGACCATGAATCCCAGGAGGAGAAGGAGACCTTGGCCGCACGCGCACTAGCCGCGCACACCGCCGTCCACCTTCTTCCATCCAGCCATCCGAGAGGAAGAAGGAGAGAGAGAGACGCGCGCGCGCGCGCCATAGCCCCCGTCCTCTTCGCCTTATCCTCCGCACATCTCGCTCGCTCGCTCGCTCTCTCTCCCCTCCCCATCTCTTCCTCTCTCCGCGGACCGTACAGTCTGCCAAGGTGACGAGCGAGATCACCTTCCGAAGACGGCAAGCCGCTAGTCTCGTCAGCCCCGATCGCTCTCTTTCAGATCGCTCCGTCCCGATAGCTTCTTCTCCTTTTCGGTCGAGCGTGTCAGTTGAATTGCGATGCGCGTGCGTGCGTGCATGTGACAGTGACAGTGGCGGCGGTGGCGGTGGCATTCGACCGCCGCACCTCCCCCCAGTTCACGGTCACTCGGCTTGCGCAGTAGCAGTAGCAGCAGCAGGAGTGGTGCTCGTCTCGCTCTCCTCCCCCCCCCCCCCCCTGTCGTGGCCCTTTCTTGCTTCTCTTCCGTCTCTCTGGCGTGCCCACTCTCTCGTCTCCGATAGCTAGCCAAAGCGATGCTGCTCGGTGCGTGCCTCAAGGTCGAAGGGCTCTTCTCCCCCCTCCCGTCGCTCTCCAATTTGGGCGGGACTCACTGGCTCTCTCTCTCCCTCTCTCTCTTCTGCTATTCACTAGCCCCGCACGCGCGCACACAGGTGCAGTCATCCCAACAACAAACGGGGCGAACATGTGCAGCTGCGCGTGTGTGTGTGTGTGAAAGCGAAACGAGGAAGGATCTCAATGCGCGTCGATTGAAATGAGCGAAAGGGGAAAAGGGAGGAGGAGCCGCCCAACCGCCCCCTCCTCCACCTTTGAACAGCTCTCCCTTTCACATCGCCGCCTCTCGACCTTGCCGTTGTCGTGACGGTCGGTCAGCTGAGAAGGAGCGAAAGAGGGGTCGCGACGAGGAATAGTGTAATGTGTCGCCGCTTTCCTCACATGGTGCGCGCGCGCGTCTCTCTCTCTCTCTTCTCGCTGTCTCCAAACTTTGACTCGTCATTGCGCTTTCTTCAATTCGCCCATGTCATTGATTTGCGCCCTGTGCGTGTGTGGGTGGTGGCTCTGTCTGACCGTGAGCGAGCCGCCATCGCAGTCGCTGATTTCACTACTTCCTCCGTTGGCCTGTGCCATCGTCATCACTACGCCGCCATCAGCATGTCCTCGTCTCTCTCTCCCTCTCTCCGCCCACTCGATCGATTCGAACAGTGAGTGGAGGGAGGCGCGGCTCTTCGCCGTTGTGCGCCCTTCCTTCCCCTTCCTTCCTCTCATCAATAGGGGGCTACACAGTCACAGCCGCGGCAATGTTGTCGTCGTCGTCGTGTTGCTGTGTTGATGCGGTGCGCAAGCCTGGTCAGGAGACGGAGAAGAAATACGAGCGGGGGGAGGGACGAGCGCGGCGAGATCAGGCCCTGATAGAGAGGGGAAGACTAACCTGTGCGCTATCGGCGGGGGCGGGGGGAAGATGGAAATCTGTCTGTACGGTGTGCCGCGAGGTGGGCCATGCTGCATTTTCCCAGCAGCAGCAGCGGCAGCATTCGTTCGGTCGCTTTTTGTCTCTTTCCCCCTCCCCGCCCCCTGGTCGCTCTGTGTGGCTGCTTCCGTCCGCTATACCTGTCGTCGGATCCGTC
This sequence comes from Bunonema sp. RGD898, assembly GCA_014805405.1. NCBI lineage: Eukaryota > Metazoa > Nematoda > Chromadorea > Rhabditida > Bunonematidae > Bunonema > Bunonema sp. RGD898. The sequence goes on from JACMII010000302.1 coordinate 12,691, forward strand.
CGCTCTTTCCTCTCGACACAATAGCGTGAGAAGGACCGGGTGTACCGGGGTCAGGTCCTCCTGCTCTGCACTCTCTCTTCTGTTACGACTTGCTCTCTCCTCTGAAGCTGCCGACACTCCGTTGTGTTGTCTCCCTCTCCTCCTCCTCTCTGTGGGACGACGGCTAATTGCGGAGGGACGGTAGTGGGAGATCGATGCCGCTCTTTCCGCCACCACTGCTGCTACTGCTGTTACTGCTGCTACTACTGCTGCTGCTGCTGGACCTCTCCCCTCTTGGCTTGGCCCTTTCTCTGGGAGTGGGCGTGAGAATTGCCCCGAACAGGGAGCAGCAGCAGCAGCAGCAGCAGTGTCTTCAGTCAGTCAGTCACAGGGTGAGTCGTCGTCGTCGCCGTCGTCGTCGCCGTCGCCGCCGTCTGTTTGCGCCCCTCTCTCTGCTGCCCGGCCGGAGACTGCAGCCAGCCAGCCAGCTTACGGTAGCAGCCCGGCTGCTCCTCCCCTTCTCACAGCCCCCGCATCCAGCCGCACCAGCTACATCATCCCCATCTCGCGCTTCCACCATTGCTGCTGCTGCTATGGCTCTGTCAGACTGTGCAGCTCGAGCAGTAGCAGCAGCAGCAGCAGCAGCAGTAGCAGCTCATAACAATGGCCGACTGCGGCTTAGCGATCGGGCGGAGAGGAGCTGCTGCACAGAAGCCGCCGCCAGCGAGCTAGAGCTTCCCTCTCCCTCTCCCTCCTCTGCATCACGCACATGCTGCTACTGCCTGTCTCCTCTTCACTGATCTGTCTGCCTCTCTCCCCCCCTCGTCTGACTGGTCGCAGCGAGGGTAGTTTGCTTCCTTCTCCATCAATTGCGGAGTCATGCTGGCCCTGCTCCACCGCCTTCGACCCTTCTTCTTCTCGTCGCTGTCGTCGTCCACTTTCTGCACAAGTAGCAGAAGGCAGGCAGCCGAGGCAGTAGCCAAGCAGCAGCGGTTGGGGGTTTGTCAAATTTCAAGGTCACTTGTGCCCTCTCCTCTCGCCCTCCTCTTTCCCCTCCTGCCTACTGACGTGTGTGTGTGTGTCTGTGTGTGTGTGTGTGCGTGCGTGCACGCGTCTTGCTGCCTTTCTCGCGGCTTGTCGTGCGACTGTTGCTGTTGTGGCTGCTGCAAGCCCTCCTCCCTCATTACCGTATCATCTCACCGGACTGATGATCAGCGAGAAGAACGGCAATAGCGTTTCAGTCCGTCAATAATTCACCACGTCGCCGCCAACCAGTCGTTCGCAACACACGGCCGTTCAAAGGCCATCAAGCCCGCTGGCGCACCATGCTACGTCCTCATCCATGTCTTCTTCATCAGTCAACATGCCGTACAGGACCGAGCTGAAACGACCCGACCTCAAAGGTATGCCACCACCGCATCAATCACCTCTCCCTCCCCCCACTTTGCAGGTCACTTTCCGTGCTCGGTGTGCGGCAAGATCTTCTGTCACTCGTCCTCGCTGTCCCGACATCGGATGCAGGCCCACTTCAAGAGCTACACGTGCACGCAGTGCAACATGGAAATCTCCAGTCAGTCCATCTTCCCTTCTTCCTTCTTTGTGTGCTGGCTGGCTGACGGAGCTGGTTGGGAGGGCGAGGAGGATGCGATGGAGAGGGAGAGAGGCATGCAAATGGAGTGCGCGCGCGCATGGGGTCGATCCGAGCCGCAAACAGAAGCAGTCACCACCGCCGCCGCAGCAACAGCAGCAGCAGCAGCACCACCGCCGCAGCGAAGTGTCCGTCCATTCAGAAGAAGACGACGGCTTTGTGTGGGGGCGAGTCAGCGAGCGAGTGTCTGTCCGTCGACCGTGCATGGCGGCGCCCCCATCAGCGCATCCCCAATTGGCCGCGCTCCTTCTCCTCTTCTCCGTCCTCCTCCTCCCGCTGACTGCCCGCCGAGGAAGGGGAGCTAATGCCGCGCTCGCGCGCGATACAGAGGAAGTGACACCGGCCAGTGCTGCGCTGCACAAACATGCACAGCATACAGTCCATCCACTCACCCCAACAATAGCCGCTAATGTTCTCGCGACCCGACGCAGCAGACTCCCCGATGTGTATCTACATGCTCACACTCACTCGTCAACGCAGCAGCTCCGACAAGTGAGCAAACAGAGCTCGACGCCTCGATCTCAATGCAGCAGCCCCAGCACCTGATGTCTAGCTGCTAAGAGACTACCGTATGCGGTCGGGAGCAAGTGCGAGAGGGCGAGGGCAACCGGGAGGGAGGACGAAAAGCCGAAAGAGGGTGAAGGAGAGAGGGGGACGCAGAAACCAGCGCACACGCACCCTAAAGCAGAGATTAGCAGCAGGCGGAAAGGGAGTTTGGGCTGAAATTGCAGAGACGGCCGGCAACGAGACGCTGCGCTCGCACATGTTTCGGTCGCACGCCATCTCGCGCATGTTCATGTGTCGCTGCTGCAACTGGGCCTTTCCCGACAAGACGTCGCTTCACATTCACATGCAGGTACGTTACATTGCCCTCCGTTCAGTGCAAATTGCAGTCGATGCAGAAGAGTGGTACGCCCGGCGAGGTCTCCGTGCTGGCGCGCAGCTCCACCGACGGTCTCTCTACTTTCATTCCTTCCTCTCCCTCTCCTCCTCCTTTCGCATGTTCTTCCCTTCCCCATTCGCCCTCGCCAGGAAATGTCTCGTCCTCAACCGGTTTCCGTCGATTCGCGGCTTCCACAATTTCCTAACCCGCACACCTAGCGCGCTGACTATTTCGCGGCGGCGGCGGCGGCGGCGGCGGCGGCAACGAAACGGCGACGGCAGCACACCCCGTGCAATGACGATGATTCAGAGCGGTAGCGCATTCGCCGTTTCACAGTGGAAGCTGAACTTTCTCGCTTCTTACCGTCTGTCACACTCTAGCAAACGATCTTTTCCCGTTCGTTCTGCTGCAGAATCAACGGGCAGCTTTTTGCTCGTTTGTTTACTGCCGGGTTGCAACGTCACACACAAGTGAGGGGCGGTGGTGGCGAAGGGGGAGCGGGACGCAGACCGTTAGACACGCTGCACCTTCTGCCACCTCTCCTCTTCGCGGGTTAGAGACGAGAACGACTACGACTTAAAGCGCACATACGCACGCGCGCCCGCCTTCCTCTCGCTCTCTGCTAGTGGCATTGAAGCGGCAAGCGACAGGTCCCCCCCCCCCTTCGAAACCGGTTACGATCAGAGGCGAGGGAGGAGGCCAGCGAATGAGAGGCGAGCAGAAGTGAAAGGGACGGAAACTGTCTAGGGCGCCACAGAGAATCCTAGCAAATCGATGTGCGGCGTTTCAGACGGACCCTTCGACGAACGTTCGCATTCGCGATGCTCGCGCGGCTCCTCGAATCCGTCCAGACGAACCACACCCAACAAGGCACTTCTCGCGAACGCCGTTGTGGCTGCGGCTGCGGCCCAGAACTCGGGACACTCGATCTTCCCGCCCACGCTTCGAAAGGACGATCGGCCAGCTGCGCCGAACGGAGGCGAATGGCTGGCCGCCTGGCTGACGAACAACCCGCTCGCGAGTCAACTGACCGCCCTCCAAACACAACTCATCGGGAATGCCGCCGCCGCTGCAGCCGCCGCCAATCGTGTCAGCAAGGTTGGAGAGAGAAGTGTACAAGATGGGCAGAATGTAACGAGTCGTCTCTCAGATGGAGGAAGACGAGCCGGAGGATCTGGACGAGCTAGACGAGGATGCATACCTCGAGATCAACACGACCGACGAGACGAACTGCGAGGCTGCCAGGCATGGGACACGAGCGAGCTCTTGTCGAGAACAACCCATTTCAGCAGCGAGTCGGGTGAGTGCGCGTCGACGGGCGAGGAGGAGAACGAGTGCGAGTCGGCGGCGGCAGCGGCGGCCGCTTCGGCTCTCGAGGCTGCCATCGACGCGCTTCTGCCGTCGAAGCGGAAGTACGCCTGCAACAACGGGAAACAACGCCAGCAGCTCGCTGGAGGCGACGATGACGCCGAGAAAGATGCGGCAAAGATGGACGATGAGGAGGAGGTGGAGCCGGAAAAGACGACGACGGATAACCAAGAAGAAGAGCAACAACAGCAGCAGCAGCAGCAGAACAACAGAGCGGAGGAACAGCAACAGCCCTCGCCGGCGGTCTCCGACTCGCACACGACCGGAAGCGCCAGCTCAGCTCAGACGAACAGCAAGCTGGAGCCGAACTCGACCGCGACCGCAACTCCATCGTCGACGACTGAAACGGCGCCGCACAATGCGGCTCATTCGCTCGGACGATGTTTCGACTGCGCGGTAATCACCATTCAGTCGTCATAATGCGCAATTCCCCTTCGTATTCGCAGGTGCTGAAGGGAAAGCTGTCGGCGGTCGAGGGTCGCTGTCGACTGTTGGAAGCGAGAAACGCGGAACTCGAGAAACGAGCGGTCCAACACACGCCCAGTCCGTCGACCATCCTGACCGCCGGTCGATCGTCGTCGTCGTCGTCCGTGGTTCCGCCAGCCGCGAAGCGTCGTCTCACGCTTCCCGTCCCCGCACCCCAACTCGAGAGTGCTGTGCCGAAGACAGCGACCACGGCGTTCGATCTACTTCACCTCATGGGCGCCATCCAGCATCAACAGAACCAACAGCAGCAGCAGCAACAGCAACAGGTCGCCAGCACTCAGGTTGGTTGGGTCATTACGACCCCTCCTACTCGTCAACAAACCATTCCAGGCTCTGGATGTGGTGGCTCTTCAACAGCAACAGCAGCAACAGCAGCAGCAACAACAGCAACAACTGCAGGCTCGACTCTTCTTCGATGCGTTGCTCGGAAAGAGCCAGGTCTAGCTGTAGCTGTTCGACTCCACTATGTGCCAACATCACCATCATAATCCGTCTCCCTCTCCTATTTACACATTAGTCAGTTGTGGCCGCACCCGATTGGTGCCCCAATGTTGTGATCGACGCAGAAGGACGCAAACATAGCCGCCGACAGACTAGAGAGAACACATCCTTCCGTAGCATCTGCCCTTCACCTCGTTCTGGTTCCCCGCCGCCCTCCACAAGCTAGGTCCGCATTTCCAGTCGTCCTCGTCTACTCGTACCACTCTGTACAGCCTCCATTTCTCCTCCGCCTCCTAATTGTGCGCGCGCATGCCAAAGTCGGTCCTCCTCCTCCTCTTCCTCTTCCTCCGCCTGAGACGATGACTATGATGAGCGAAGACACAGAGATCACAACCAAAACAACACCAACTTAGTCGTGCGCAATGTGCCAGCAGCAGAAGCAGCAACCGAGCAATACATTACTTCACCGACAAGAACAACCTAAGACGGAAACACACTTATCATATCGATAGTGGAGACAAAGCTCCAATCACACACACGCACACACACACACATCTGTCTCATCATCATCGTCGTCGTCATCATCATCATCATCATCACGTCATGCATGTGTCGCATTGCATTCTCGCTGAGAAGAGAATTGACAAGGCAGTAAACTCTGTAGTTGGAATCATCATCATCATCATCACCTGATTATCAGTGGTGTTAGTGTTGTTGGGCAATGTCTGAGAAGTAGGTGAGCACGTCCTGAATGGTGAACTCCAACTCGGCTCTGGTGCCCGGGTAGCAGGTCGCCATCAGCTGTTGGCAGTGCTTCAGCTCTTTCAGGAACTCGTCCTGCATGTTGCGCCAGACGACTTGCAGAAGCGGCGACCCGTCGGCCAGATGCTTTTCGACTTTGCGGTACAGCTGCTCCAGTCCCTTCTTCACCTCCTTGCCGGGATACGCCGAGATTGCCTGCAGTCGATCGTTGGAGGAGTTGCGCCAGCCCGCCGCCGATGCACAAATCGTCTCACCTTCTTCAGTTCGATTCGACCGAACTGCGGCTGGTATGAAATCTCCTCCGGTCGAACGCCCTGCTCGATCCGTCTTTGCACCTCGTCGAAGAAGATCTGACAACGACTCGATCGCTGCATATGTACGAGGTAACCGACGGTGAGTTTCTCGAGCGGCTTTCCGAGTTGCTCCTTCACGTACTCGTTCATCGCCTCCTGCATGTCCTTCTTGGTCTCCTTTCTCTGCGCATCGAAACAGCCGAGGCGGAGTTCGGACAGGGTGCCGTGCAACTTGTGAAGATTCTCGAACGCCACCACGGTCGGGGGAGACTTTGAGAAAGGCGACGAGGCGGCTCTCGCAATCGCCTCTCGTGCGGCGCGATAAAACATTTGGTACCTGGAAATAATCCCACCGTGTTTGCTCAACGGACCGCTCCCTCGCACCATTTCTCGAGATCGGTTCTCCTCTCCATTCCCTGGAAATAGGTCTCCGCCCGTCTCACGACCTCCGAGAGTCGATCGATGTTTGCAAGCAAGCCTATCCGCGCCTTCTTGCTCAGTCGAACATCCATGATTTGAGTGCATTCAAAGTCCTGCGCGATCTCGGCCATTTCCCAAGCTCCTTTGCCTACCATGTACGCGTCGAATTGGCGCTTGATCAGCACGACGAGTGTTCCAAAGGTGACCGCAAAGTACGAGGCCGCGTCGTTCGCAGCCAGCACTCTGATAGAGCGGATCGACATCAGAGGCAACGCCCAACTCTCCAGAAGAACCTTTTCGAGATGACGACAAAAAGCATGAGAATAGTTGATGGGTCCTGTCGACAGCAGCCCTTGACGAACGAGTCGAGGTGGGATCCGAGCGAGTCGAAGAGCGGCGCCAGGATCTGTCGCAGCTGCTCGTTGATGTTCCTCTCGGCCGACTTGACAGCGTTGGCCGCAGCGGCGGCCGCGCCACCGGAGTCGGATGAGGACGCGGTGGAGAGCACGTCGATCGGTGCCGCCACTGATCGAGTGAACGATGCTCCTATGCCGATCCCTTCTTGTGCGTACCTTGATGCTGTATCGACGAGTCCACGGAGATGTGGAAGAACCGCGAACAGAATCGCTGCTCCATCTCGATCACCGGAGAGAGTTCGCCCAGGACCGTTTCAATCAACTACGATCATCTCTCGGTTGCGATCGACTGCACCCTACCGTATGGTATTCCTTGCCCCCCGTCAATCCACCGATCGTTGCGGTGGCTGTTCGGTGGTGCAGTTCGGCTTCCACAGCAGCAAAGAACCGTTGAAAGTGTCGTCGGTAGAGCTGCAAGTGAGTCCGACGGTGCCGGTGACAATTCTCCGCCTCCCCCACACGCACCTGTTGTGTGGAGTCAACATATTTCTGAATTGAGGCCTGATAGACGTTCGGTCGCGTCGACTTCAGCCATCCTACACTGTCGGGTGGCGCCTCAATCGAAATTGCAAATACCAATGAGCTCGGCGAGCGGCAGAAGGGCTCGATGTCTTTGCGAGTGTTTGGGCAGCGAGAGTTGATGCCAGTCTTGACTGTCAGACAAGTCGCCCTGAATCGATCGATCTCTAGTGGCGCACGAGAGGACTCGTACCAGATTGTTGAAGAGAGCCGAGAGATGCGACATGAACCTGTCGATGAAGAGATCCACGACGCCGAGTCGTTCTTGACGTTCTCGGTACGCACGTAGCTGCTCAAGCATATGCACCTCTCCCAACGAGTCCAACCTGTTTGAGTGGTCGGGAGATTTTCGCCTGAGCGAATGCCGACGCAGCACGAGCCGCCTCAGCGCAACGTGCGATGCTGACAATACGGATACCGAACGTTCTCAACGTCAGCAAGACACCTCGCTGCGTCGGAAAGTCTAGCGTCCTGAAGAGCCGTAAAGTGCGAGTCGGAGAACAGATCCAGCTGGTTGACGAACTCCGAGAGTTCCACCTGTCAAATGGTTTCGTCTCGAACACAACTTGTGCCACCTGCAGACGTTGCTTATTCTTGCGTTCCACTTGTGCCAGACTGTCCTTCTCGTCCCACAACTCGATCGAGTCGCGCACTTTCTGCAAACGACGCACATTTGTTTGGCGCACAAAACCGCTCACGGAGAGCTTCTCCTCGGTCTTGTCGATGCTATCCTCCAAATCGTTGACTCGAAGAAGCGCTGCATCGATGAGAGCAACCTGGAGGCGATGATTGACCGATGTGCCTTCCCATCGAAATGGAATTACCAAGTCGTTGACGGCCCGCTCACTGCCCATCATCGACTCCATGTTCGCCGTGTCTAGACGATGCAACTCGTCAGTGAGTTTCTGAATTCGGTATCAGCATTCAGTGATTCAGATAGGCACACCGCGGCGAATTCCTCGGCGTCCGTGATTCGAAGATCGAATCGAGCGAGAAGCTTGCGGAAATCGGCCTCCTCCCTAGAACATCTTCCCTACGGCGCGATGATGACTAGGAATACTTGGCCGAAATGGGCTGATAATCGATGGTGTGTGCAGCCGAGAATATGGTCGACGTGTCGGCCGTGGCGGCTGACAAGTCGCGTTGATCCGCGGACGCGCCTCCATGTCTGGTCGCATGAGACGGCTCGTCAACCGGAAGGGAGACGTTGGAAAAGTCGGGCATCTGTACGGGCAGGTACTTCGTAGAGAGCTGCAACGTCCGTCGTTCAAGCGGTGCGTCGACGACAAAATCCACCTTGTAGATCTGTCGAATGAAGACGTCCTTCTCTTCGGACGAGGCCGCCGTGATGCGCATCGTCTCCTCGCCATCCTCGGATTGAAAGACGAGCGAAAAGTCGGGAAGTGCCTGCGGAACGCGATCTCCGCACGACGCAAGACCACCGAAACCTTTCTGGGATTGACACCGTCGACCATGCGCACGTCTCTGAGGAAGCACAGTGGCTTCCGTCTGAAGACATCGTCCTTCTCGGCCTTCACCGTCCACAGTCGGACTGTGATCGGGTGGTCAAGTGTCACTAAACAATAACAACAACAACATTCATGGCCAAGCCCGCCTCCGTACCAGAGACGCAGAGGAATGTAGGACGCTGCTTCTTGCGTCCTTCCTGTTTAGAAACGGTCACAAGAGCGGCGAGTCGCTCGTCCTCCGGCCCGAACAACTGCTTTTGGAGTGATGAACGTAGTGCCGACATCCTCTCACGATCTATTGCACTGCCGCATCACCAACTTTGAACTGAAACACAGGGGCCGACCAATTTGCAGTCGATACTACCAGCTCGTGGCCTCATCATTCATCGTATCTCGGTTTATGACTTTTTCGCGAGAAAAACAGTGTCGCGGACAAGACCAGACGTCAGTGCTAACCCGACAAGTGGGATGCTGCATCGCAAGCTAGTTTGAACGGAAACCTTGTGCAGAGGCTTGGCGGTGGCGCGACTGTTACTGCTGCTGCTGCCTGAGTAACTGTCTCTGGAGTTGACGTCAACCCTGTTTTACTTGGATTTGTGGTCGTGGTCGGTCGAGTAGTGATCGAATCTAGAGTGGATACGGCTGAGGAGACATCAGCCTCACAGGTCGTGTCATTTGTCTCGGTAATCACGTATGTAACGGAGTAGCTCACTTCGTTCCCCTCAATCTTGTTCGCCAATTCAATCGATGGTGTCAGAGTGCAATAAAACACGGCGATTCCATTCGTTTGGTTCCAGCTGAACGTGAACGCCGCCGGGAATTCCAACTTGCTGATGCTTGCACACTCGGATACTGCATTGCGCGCGGCGCTGTGCTACGGTCGTCATGAGACTTACTACTGGAGACTGCAGTTGTCGTCGTTCCATTCCAGTTGAATGGCGTCAGTTGCTTCGTGAATAGTAGGTTGCCTACGTTCGATTCGAGAGCAGCCACAAGAATAATAAGCAGCTGCGTCCACATTCTCAAGGCGGATGGCAAAAATGCCGATCGCCGGGCTGGCTCGTTGCTAGGCGAGTGATGAGGGCTCAGGAAACGGGCGGAGACACAAGATAAAGTGGTCAGCCGCTATACCGTAATTCTGCCCATTCATGGGCACTCAAAGTCCAGACGAGACCTGTGTGTGCGTGCTGTGCTCTCTGCGTTGTACATACGGGCGAAGTCGCTGGATTAAAAGCGGCGGAGAGTGACTAGAATATGGACACACGACGGGGGGCGATCTTCAGAAAATGTGCACCGGTCGCTACGGTCGCTTGAAGCGCTCCAGCAGATCTCGACGTAGGAAGTATAGTCCGAGACGATCACGGCCGTAGTCCTGAAGCTTGAGGTCTGTGAGCAAGTGGAGATGATTACCGCGAAGCCGAAGCCGACCGGCGAGAGCTCGTACTGCAGTAGCGCCCAGACGCCCCAGAAGAAGTGGGACACCGGCACGAACGGCATCGTCTCCTGTACGCGACTGATGATTTGCAGAGGAAAGTGGCGCGACCTCGAGCAAGTCGTCGGCCGAGAAATTGGTGACGCCACTCTCGGTGAGGTACGAATCGAAGAAGGCCAGCATGTGTTGCTCGCTCGGAAATCGACTCGTATCAATCGAGTAGTACGGCGGCTCGCCGACGTCGTAGTCGATCGTGTACTCGACGAAGTGGTTGGCAAAGTCGAAACCTCTGAAGGGGGAAGTGTTGGACAGGCGAGTGCACAGTCTCCACACCGACCTGTAATTGTAGGATGCATACTCAAAGTCGATCAGCACTAGTCGCGGGTCGGACGGGTTGAAAGCCGAGAGCAGTTGCTGCTGGCTAGAGGACGTCCCGTCGCTGTCCTGTGGCAGGCGAATGTTGCCGGATGACGCCTTAGGCAGCAGGATATTCCCCTCTTGCAGATCATTGTGGCAGAAGGTGACCGGCGAACGGCTTTGAGCGATCAATTGTCTACAGGATCGCCATTGCTCATAGACACTCGCAACGAACCGCAGCCTCTCGATCTCGTCCGCCAAGTCAGCACAGGTCAGCTGGGATGGGGCGCCATGAGCCGCGTAGTGAGAAGGCAGCTGAATCGGGCGCTGTCCACTGGGCGTTTGCAGCAATTGAAGAAGCCATCTACAGAGACCGCCACCGTTATAAAGCGATACGGCGAGAGGCAAACCTGTCGAGCGCATCTGCCAATAGGTTGATACAAAAGTTCTGAATCGTCTACTAGCTTTCGCAGAATACTCTGATTGAACTCGAAGTTCCCATTTTCAAACATTCGCATGAGAGAAGCAGAATGAGGACGAGAGTTTAAAAACGCGCCCAAGATCAGTCCAATTCGACTATTCTGCGAAAAGCTGGTGGACGATTCAGAACTTTTGCATACCTAGTAGATAGTCCGGCTCTTTCCAAATTGGAACCTCTAGCTGGTGCACTCGAGCCAAGCGACGAGCAACCCTGAGCGAGATAGTTGACACGCCAATTTCGTGACAGGACAGCGGGCGGGACTTAAATCACGGGTTGCATGGGTGGTACTCATCGACAATCTCACAGGAATGTACTCCTCAAGACGTCCGCCGCTGAAGATCCCATACAGTCGAGGCCCGAGATGTCGTTCCTGATTGCGTGTCGCTTTCATCCATTGCGTGCGTTCTCTTACCGAAAGCAATGTGAAGATGACCGACTCGGCGACGAGATGGGACTCGGTCTCCGGATTGAAGTAAACTCGCAGCAAAACCTGTAGAATGGGCTGTTTTAGATCGCTTTCGACGACATTCTGCCTTGTCGGGCTCGTTTCTGATCGGCGGATGACGTTCGGAGAGTCGACACAGAAACAGCATGTTGCTCATGCCGCCCCTACAGAAATGGTTCGAGCGTCGTCGACTTTGGCGACACCAACTTGATTCTCATGATGGAGAGCTGATCCAAGGGGACCGATTTCCAGGCGCCTCCGAGGAACCTGCAGATTGCATTCCGTGAAATGGGGATGCGTCACTTCGAGCAGAGCATGTGCGTTCTCTCCTTGAGCTCGGGCACCGCGTTCGCGTCCGCATCCGGCGCCACCGTCGACAGCATCTCCTTCATGCCCCTACATCTCGGCCGATGACGTCGTCACACGTGCGGAGCAATCATACCGAAAGTGGGCGCTCTCCTGGATCGACGTCATCTCGTCAGTGGCTGCCGTAGACGGCTCGCCGTTCCTAAATATGCGCACACATTCCCTTGGAAATGCCAAGTCGACTCTCGACGCCATCCTCCCTCTCCTCTCAAAGTCCATCCAATCGCGGAGCCTTACTCGGAGGGCGGATTCGCGCCGCTGCCGCCGCCACCGTTGACCATCATAGTGATGATATCAGAGAGACAACAGACACTGCCAGACCAGCGGGTGGACAAAGTTCGTGCGGCCGGCTTGTCGTAGACTGCTTGTTTGCAGACTATTTAGCGGGCAGGTTCTGCCGCGGAGAGCAAGAGTGAGACTGCGATGTGTGTGCTGGCACGAGACCTCTTCTTAGCCGCCCGCCGCCACATACACCTGTCTCTCTCTCGCACTGAGCGGGCCTCCCCTCGTCCTCCCTCTCCTCCTTCTCCCCTCGTCCTCGCACGAGACTAGACGAATGGGAGTGGGCGGGCGGGCGACTGGCTGGCTGGTCGGTTGGCCGGGCGAGGACGGCACACGTCTAGATGCCGCCCCAGAGAGACGAATGGGAGCGCGGCTGCACAACCAACCGGCGGCAGTGGGCCGAGAAATTAGGCGCCCATGCGGGTCTCGCATACACAACCCAGTCGGCACACATATGCCCAACTCTCGGCGCGCGCTACGCTCCATTTTACGACCCTCGCCGGGACGGGAGACCGAGACAGAAGCGGGGAGGGGGCAGGAATCGCGACCGAGTCGAAGGCATACTCACGGTGGTGGCAGTTGGGGAGGACGCGGTTGCCGTGCGTCTGTGCCGACGCCTAGTCGTCCTCGTCGGTCTGCGGTGAACGAGGGGAAGGAGAGGCGACTGCCGCTTCTGGTGTGGATGTGCTTGCCGATGCAGTCCGCCCGTCCTGCGCCTTCTCTTCCACTGAAGGGCCCATGTCGAAAGCGCGCTGGCGGCGGCGGCGGACGGAAAGCCCCACAACAGGCGCGCCGCAGCACGCCAGCCAACATTGATCCGGACAACCAGAGCGTGGTGCGCACTGCAGTCGGCGCCCAGCAAGACGAACATCCGTTGTCGGCTTCCTGCGCTTCTGCTGCTGCTGCTGCTGCATTCAATCTCCCCCCTTCTTTCGGCATTCACCAAAACAACCCCGCCGCACAGACCGAGGGAACATCCCCGGAGATTAGACGTATAGGGGGGGGGGGGGG
>JACMII010000303.1:0-15634 GCA_014805405.1 Bunonema sp. RGD898
CAGCACACTGCCGCCGAGCTGTGCAGGAGATGCGATCGCGCCGCGAGTGCCAAGCTGCAGTTGGGCGGCCAGCACGTCGACCGGGTTGACGACGTCCTTCAGCGCTGCTGCCGCTGCGAGCATCAGCATGGTGTTGTTGTCGGCCGACGGCGGCTGTCCAGCGGACGGAAGGACCAGCGACGGTGGCAAGTGGTGGTGGTGGTCGACGAACGACGAGGAGGACGACGAGGCGGAGGAGGAGGAGGACGAGGATGAGGTGGAGGCAGATGAGCAGATAGAGGAGGACGACAGTAGCGGCAGAGCTGTAGTCGTGGAGGGCTTAGCGGCGGCGGTGGTGACGACGGCGGCGGGAGGCAGGAAGGCCTGAAGATGTTCTCATTTCATTGAGACTCGCGTCGTCGGCAATTCCGGCAATCTCTGCGAACAGTGAGAATACTCGTGAAAGACCCCGCAGACTGACGTCTACGCATTCCCAAACACCCGAAGCGCGATATGAATCGTCAAACGCCGCGCTCTCACCCGTTGCAACAGCTCCAGCTGCTCGTCGGACGTCTCGATCTTGGCGCTCGACGCCGCTACTGCTGTAGCCGTAGACGCCTTCTTGGGCGTCTTCTCCGTCGCAACATGCTGCTCATCCTGAAACACGTGGTCATTTGCAGGCAGTGAAACGAGTAAAGTCAATGATTATTGTTGACGGTGTAAAATTCGTACCCCTCGGCCGGCCTTGCGCTTCCTCGGTCGGTACACATAGTTCGGGTAGACCTCAAAAAGTCGATCTCTCAGCTCCCGCGCCCTCTCGACGTAGGGCTGCTTCGCGTCGTCCGACATCTTGTGCCACTCGATTCCCAGGGCCTTGCTGATGGCCGAATTGTGCACCTTCGCGCAGCCACGGGTTATTTCGGCCCGACGCTGTTGCGCCCAGACCTATTTCCACATTCGTTTCGTCATGACATTGATGATGTGAAATACCATGAAGGCGTTCATCGGGCGCTTGATCTTCTCGCCGCTCGGCGTGCGGTCCGTGCCCTGCTTTCTCTCTCGCTTTCCCGACGACGAGGCGGCCCTTAGGGCGGCGGCCGAGGATGCAGACGAGGACGTCGATGAGGACGACAGCTTGGCGGACGTCAACGCGCTTCCAGCGTCGTCTTGTCGCTGGATCGCAGAGAGAAGAGCGGCCTGCAGCTCGTCCACAGCCACCAGGACAGGCTGAATGACGAGTTGACGGATCTGTAGAATGTGGAATGCCTACCGGAAGAGGGCTGCTCTTCGGAGCAATCCCATCGTCGTGAAGTAGCATCATGTCGACCGCGGATTCGGACTCCCCGCCGCTGCTGCTGCTTCCGTTCGAACTTCCTCGACCACTCATCTCCCGGTCTTCTGTAGTTCTCCTGCAGAGATGGTCTTGAATGAGGGGGCAGAGGCTAAAGATCACGCATCCAAGCGAGGGCGGGAACACGATGCAAGGGAAAGGGTGGGAAGCGCGTCGAAAGTCATGCACAATCAGAGCACGCGATAATCTGAGTGATGCAAGTAGGAGTGGGCGAACTGCATGGCACGGTCCTTCTGGCACTCTTTCAACGAGCGCCAAACTCGTCAAAACCCGCTAGATCAGACGAGGGGAGAGAGACGCCGAGGCGATAGCACGAGATCGGCGGTGAATTAGGGCTTTCCGTCCCTAGGACGAGTTAGGGGGTTCGCACCGAACCCCATCGCTAGCAAGCACCAGAGGGAACAGATCGACGACTGACGAGTGAGAGAGGCTAGGTCAGATTGACTGACACGGCAGTAGTGGAATGAGCGTGGTCTGTCGCCCGCCAGTAGCCAGGTTTGTCTGGTCTCCTCAGTGTCTGAGGTGCAACTTGTCGGCGCCCCGCCCCGACATGTCATTGAGAGGAGAAGGAGGAGGAGAAAATCCCCTTCGTCTAGGTGCGTGACTGAGCGGCGGTGGGAGAAAGGGAGCCCGCGCGCGCGCGCGCACACATACACACACGGTCATGGTGACGACAAACCCGGGGAACTTTGGGAGAGAGCGAGCGCCACCGTGAGAATGACGTTAATTAGACACACGCACACACAGAGGGCGAGGCGTTAAGAAGAGACTGTGTTGCACGCATTATGCGCGTCATAGCCGTATCCGGTTCGAGTGGGCGGCTAGGGGAGGAGGGAATATGCGGAACTGAGGGCGAGGGAAACAACCCCTAGCCGACTGACAAACAACAACAGCAACTGGAACGTGATGGTCTCTCTGATGAGGTCATGACATCTTCGGCACTCGCTGCCCGTCGTCCCTCCTCCGCTCGCTCGCTCGTATGGCGGTGATTTGTAAGAGCGCACGACTTGCCGAGTTGCACGCGCCCACAACGTATGGGGAGAAGGGACAAAAGAGAATGTAATTCTTGATGATGCGACATGTCTCGTAGCTTGCACACACGCATGAGAACTGCTAGCAAGCACGTTGTCGAGTGTCACGTCACGCCGGCGTTTGTATTCTTCCGCCCGCAACAGCAAGATAGACATACGGTAGTGACGACAATGGATGCGGGGGGAGGACGTCATCCTCCACCGCTACGTTATCGCGCACTGGCGGGCAACATTCCGCATCTACGTGATTGCACAGGTTACGGTACGATAAATGAGAAGAACCACCGCTGCCGCCGCGGCCGCCGTGGTTGCACATCAATTGACTGGGACAATGAGCGCACGACGACCGTCGGACTGCGGCGGTGCTGCCAACGGCGGGAGAGGTCTTCGTCCCACCACACCAACCGATCCGACAATACCCCGCGGCATTCGAACCTCGATGATTGACGTCCGCGTACTGGCTCTCCATCTCACGCGCACGCGCATCTGTTCCCGGGGCGATTGCTGCTGTCCGTCTGTGGGACGACAAATTGCTAGGATGACGGGAGGAGGAGGGGGGAGATCGCTCGTCAAAGCAACACCTCCGGCAGGAGAGTCTAGCGAGGGCAGGTGTCCTCTTCTTCTCGGTGTCCATTCATCGGGAGCCGATTGCCCGCGGCATCTGCGGCTGAGGACTCCCTCCTCTCGTCCTGCTTTCCATACATGCCCTTTGTAGGGAGGGACTCACTCGAGAGGAGTCGCCGACACAGGCATGGAGCGACGCATTCCCCCCTTCAATGGAATATACAGAGACAACACTGGCTGGGGGTTTTGCGCAACTCTCCCTCGGCTGACGGCACATTCTCCGCCGCCGTCGCCGCCGCCGCCACCACTCATCGTCGGAGACAACCCGTGCGCGCACGCGGCGTGCGTCGTCCCTTTCTTTGTGGCCGGGACAGAAGGGAGACGGTCTTGCCTAAGCCGTAAATGATGTGCCTCTCAGTCGCCTGTTGTTGTTCTTCTTCTACTGCGCGCGCGCGCGCGTCGTCGCCCGGGAGAAAGGGAGAAGGAAAAAGAAGAAGACAATCTGTCTCCTCTCGCCCTGCCCGTCCACCTACGCTCTACTCGGGAACAAGAAGAGCACACGCATGCGGCGGTGGCGAATTCCGTCCGCTCGCATCCCGTGTCTCGCATCATTCAGAAGGATTTGTGCATGGCACAGCCGCACAAAGAGTGCTGGTGATTATGCGCGTGCACACACATACACACACACAGAGAAAGAGGACAACAAGCGCGCCAATACTACAGTAGCGCACGAGGTTGGGGAAGAGTTTGAATGGCGGACGGACGGCGAGACGAGGACTGTCTCTCTCTCTCTTTCTCTCGCTGCTCTCTGTGAATGGGCCGAGCCAGGCAGACAGGTAGATACACACAGAGCAGCGCATCTCTCTCTCGCAGCAGGTGCCGCTCATCCTTTGGCGGGCGGTGGCCACAGCCACGCTCGGCAAACAGACGTCGAGCAGAACATCTTCTCTCTCTCTCTCAGGAGCGCATGCTCTTCTCGCCAAGACAGAGACGCGGGATGAGTGTGTGCGCGCGCGCATGTGCGAGCGAGCAAGTGAGAGGGACGGCGTCACGGAGCGCGAACGGGGACAATCGCGATGCGGACAGCGAGATGATGATTAGAGCCAGACGCATGTACGCGCCAGTGACACAGTTTTGGGGATCAAAGAAGAAGCAGGAAGAGGATGCGCGTGCGCGCGCGGTGTTGCGCAATCAGTTGGCAGTGCGCGAACATGCGAAACGCCAGCGAGCGAGGCGGAAGTGAGAAGTCGGGCGGAAAAGAGCCAGGAAGGAGCGGAGTTGCAATGCGACGGCAGGCACGTACGACCACCTACGCTAGCGATCGAGCGTTCCTGTGGGCGTGAGGTCTGCGTCGTCCAAACACCCACGCACGTCTCAAAAACCGTCAGGAAAGGGTCGTGCATCTGATGAGGAGATTCGCACGACGAAGGAAAGAGGCTTTCCTCGAAGAGCACGGCAGTACTCAAGGGCGCCCGTCCGTCATCTTTGTTGTCGTCCTCGCGAAAGACAGTCGGCGGCGGGTGGGTGGTGGGAGCGACAAAATCAATGCCGTCGTCTGCGTGCATGTGACGCGATGCGATGTACGGTTAAGCAAAAAGACAAGCAACCACCGGGAAAGACGACGCATTGTCTCTCGGAGAGGAAGAGAGCGTCTGAAGAACGCCCCCACACGCATGCAACCACGCCGTCGACTTGCGACGGCGACGACGACGACGACGACCAGAGCGGAAGGACGGGACGACGGGGCGTATAAACTGGAATCTCTCTCCCCCTCTGTCGCTCTGGCGTCGGCGGCGGCGCAAATTAGGGACAGAGAGAGAGAGAGACACACACACACAAAACGGCGCCAAGACAAGAGAACGTGCGCTCTCTCTCCCGGAGACAGAGAGCGAGAGGGCGAGAGAGAGAGAGAAAGAGAGAAACCTGAGCGTGTGGCATTGACGGTCTGGCGCAAGGTCACACACCGGCGACGTACAAGAGACGACGAACTTCCATCTCCCTCTCTCTTAGCGTCTCAACAATGAACTGCGTGCAGTGAGGACGGCGCGGCAATTTTTGAATTGGCCCGCACACAATGGCCGCCGCATGTTCCTCGTCCTGCTCTTGCACGCGCGCGCGCGAAACCCCTTCGAACACGCGCGCGCGCGCGCCAAAGCCTCCTCAACGACTGACTCGACAAAAGAAAGACTCTCTCCTTCGTCGTCGTCGTCGCCGTCGTCGTGTGCTGGACAGTGCCTTTCCCTCTTCCACTCTCTTTCTGTTTGCCAACCAAGAAGGCAGCGGTGGAAAGGAAAGACAAATTTCCCCGGACAAAGGGTCGGCGCGGCGTGACAAAAGCTCGCACCGTGTGTGTGTGTGTTGTGTCTCTCCCTCCTCCTCCTCTCCCAGTTCTCGAACTCGGACGGGCGGGGCGGGGGGAGATATTTGCGCTGCTACCGGCCGCCGTCGCCGTCGACACTCGAACGAGCGCAGGCGCCGGGAAATGGGTTGAGTGTGGCGGCGGTGTGGGCAGAGACGAGAGAGGGAGAGCAAGTAGATACACACGAGCACAGACAACAAGGGACAGGACAACAGAGACGGACGGACGGACGGACGGGCGGACGGGTAGAGAAGAATGAGAGAAGGGGGAGCAGAGCATGACACCGATCTGGGGCACAATGTAGTACGGGCTGAAGTACTGCGGAGAGCTGCCCCTTCCCCCTCGCTCGCTCTCTCTGGAGTTGTGGGTGGTGCACCGTAGGAAGAGACGGAGAAGCACCTTCGCCTCCGAGGCCCGAGGCGGCGACAAGCCACGCCCCCCGAGAGGGGGAGAGGGGAGGAAGAGAGGACAGCGCTCATCCGTACAATCTGCAGAGCACTGGAACGAGTCGTCGTCAAACAGTGGCAAGAGGGCACGCGCGAGATCGGTGCGGCTCGAAGGCGGGTGAAATTGTAGTAAGACACGGATACGAGGGATTCACTGCATTCGCGGAACACTGCGCCCGGGAAATGAATCGACATCAACGTTGAAACTCACAACACCGTGGCCGAGTGCGAGAGCTTGTGCAACTATCGATCATCATCCCTGAAGGAAATTGGGGGAAAGTTCTCACGCACGATTGAGCGAGTCGTTTCTGACGACCGTTCAATCCGAGTGTGACTACAAATTACCGTCAGATTGGTGGCCCCTATACGAAAGAGTGCCTCTTACGTCAGGTTTGTAGCCTCCACGCGCACATCTTTCTTGCTCTCCACGCACAAAAGGGACTACTGTCTCTTCAGTCGCTCTCTCTCTCGAAATAATGTGCCAAATCTGAGGAGGAAGGTGGTGGTGGTGGTGGTGGTGTATAGTCGGACTCGTTTGCAAAGAGAGCCAGAGCGCTACAACATGTGTCGTGGGAATCGAGCTGGTACGACTAGCCAAAGTCCTCGTCTGCGACATGTAGCAGACAGCCCGGGGGGCTTTCAAAGCAAGTGAGGTGGAAAAAACAGGACGACAGCTGATGGATTGCAGGCTTGACACCATACAAAAGCTGAGACACGCGAGACCGAGAGAACGCAACACGGGAAACGAGAAGGAGGAGGATGATGGTGGTGGGTAAGAAGAATAAGAACACGCGTACACATGTTTTCGCGCCAGCCTCCTCCTATGAGTGAGCGAGCGAGAATGTCAGCATCTTGGGCGGACAAAACACTGCACACAATACGATCGCACGTACGAGAGAGAGAGAACAGCAGTAAAAGACGAGCAGAATCAAACGCACTCGTATGCGCATTCTAGACGGCGATGGCTACAGGAAAATCTACATGACAATTTGCGCACACCCACCAATGCCATTATTCTTCTTCTTTGTCGCCTGCTCGTTCTGGCAATCCGTTTTTAGAGCAGTCACGATGTATACGAACGGATCTGTCTGTTCGTATCCCCCTCACTTTCTCGCTCTCAACCCACGCACCTTCCTTAGGTCTTTCCCAGGCCGCGCCACCGAAAAAGTGCACCCAAAACCCGGGGAAAATGAAGAGGTGGAAGCGAAGGATCTTGGTATACGACGCATACAAAACCTTCGAGTAGTCAGTACATACGACACGTAGTGCGGCATGCGAAAGAAGCATGGTGAAATGCATGGCCGGGAAGGATTGCGTGCCACAACAATCACTTTGGGGGCTCGGCATAAAGTGCAGAGTGCATGGGACAGGAAAGAAATGCTATACATGAGGCGGCGGCGGCGAATAGAGACTTGCAGGGAGCGCAAAGAATACGGATGACGGAACGGATCGCGCGACACGCGGAACAACGGCAGTCGCATTGTGTGCGCTTCTCTCCGGACGGCAAAATACCCTAGGTCTCTCCCTCTCTCTGTGTCGAGACAAACAATCCGTGCGCGTCTCCGCAACAAACCCCAAACGCGCGCGCGCGCACACGCAGATCAAAGGGGGTCTCTGCCTCTCGTTGTCGATCGCATTGTTGCCCAACACATTCGCTGTCTATCCGCCTGTCCGCCTGCATTGTTTTGCACTGAACCCGCGGCAAACTTGTTGAAACGACGTTGGACCGACGAACGGGGAAGGGGGAAGGGGAGGGCGACGGTCACGGGACGATGGTGCAAAACAAAACCACTGCTGCCGCTGCTTTCCGTTTGACCAGTTGTCCACTGCTTCTACAAGCCGCCGCCGCCACCACCACCGCCGCCGCCGTGGCAGCGGCAGCGATAAAATGTCCCTACTGCAAAAGAAGAAGAGAAGGAGGAAGGCGATGATGACGACGACGACGACGACGCGGCAACAACAAGGAGCGCATTAGGACTGCTGCGACTGTGCGTGTGACCCCGCGCGCTAGTAATCAGCAAATATCGCCTTCTCCAAAGGAGGAGAGAATCGGAATGGACCGCGACCTCTCTCTCTCTCTCTCTCTTTCTCCCCTCCCCTCTCCTCGTATCCAGTGTATCCTTTCCACATGCATACACAAAGCACAAGACGCTGTACAACGGAAAGGCGAGGCGGAGCAGAATTGAAATCCGCGGAGAATAGCGAAGACCCTGTGCAGTTTTATTGCACACACTTCTGCAGGGATTCCTTTCTTGTCCTTTCTCTCGCGCACACTGCCACGGATGGACGAGGGGGGAGAGGGTCGAGAGACTTTCAACCAATTGTGGTCCGTCGCGTAATAGCACACAGCAGTACGTCAATTGAAAGTTTGGGGGAGGGCGTATTTCCGCCCGCCGCCACCATCGCGGGAACTAGTACGTCATTGAACGGCGGTGACCACAGCAACAAAGAGTCGTCGTCCTTGCTGCTCGCGCCCCAACTGCAATTGGATCTGACAAGGGGTGGGGGATCTGAACTATAGGCTCCTCTACACCCATTCCGCGACGGTGGCGCCGTCATTTCACCAGAACGCACACGGGTGATATGAACTATGGTAGTTCTGACAATCCGAGGCAGCGCGAGAGGGCGGGAGAACTCGCAAGACTCGTCACTTTCCTCGCTCGCAGTACCATGCGAGAGAGCGAGAGGAGGAGGAGGAGGGATCGCGAGTAAAGGTTTCCGGCGGGGAAGGGCGATGTCGTCAGTTTTCCGGCTACTCTCCGCCACCGTCACCGCCTCCGCGCTATTGTCTTTCTCCCACGCCAACTCTCTTCTCGGTAGAGCGGCGGCGGCGGCGGGGAGGGTCTGTCAGCTGACCGCGCGCGCGCCGCTACGCTACTACACGCCCGGGGGTTCCCATGTCAGAAGACCAAGACTTCGTCGTCGCCGATCTCCGTCGCTTTGGTCTCTCTCCCTCTCCTTCTCTAATCGCTGGCCGGCGGCAAGTTCACTCGGAGTGAGGGCTGGGAAAGGAGGAAGAGCGTGCTATCATCGCAGATCTCCCTCTCTCTCACTCACTCACGAGCTTGTCGCCTCCTGCTGCTCTGGCGGCTCGGGAAATGGATGAGCCTTTCTCGGCGACCGTCGTGCGTGTGTGTGTGTGTGTGTGTGTGTGCGTGCACGACCTTGCCGAGACGACGACGCCGCAACTTGTGGAGAGAGAGAAAGGGGTGCGAACGAGAGGGAAGGAAGAGGAGGAGGGGGAAAGAAAGATGACAATCTCTAGCACGCGCTCGAAGGAGTGCGAGCGATAAATCGTCAGACACAACGATGACGGTCGGGATGTGTAGGATGGTGCGTAGCGCGCAGATCGAAATGAAGAATCGGGCGGGGGAGGAGAGCCGACCGGAGAAATAAAGGGGCTGTCAACATTACAACGGGCAAGGTGCACTACGACAGAAGCACCTTTCGGGGGCAGCGGACCAATACGATGAGAAACCGTGCGCAACCGGAACAAGCACCGTCGGCGAGATCGAAACGACCCAACCTCTCGCCGTTCTCCTCAAATGCACCCTCAAGCGGGTGCGATCCAAAATTTCGACTGCCCAACGGGAATCGAGACTTGCAAGTGTACCTCAAAATCGGATACGGCCGATTACCATGCCGTCTCCGGCACAGCGTGGACCACTTGGACAGCAATTTCAATGAGCGGATTGCAAAACGTAAGACTTCGCTTCTGACTGTCTCGCGCCTTTCGACTGGCGTACTCTCCTGTCGCCCGTTGATGAGTCTTGCATCAGTTGTGCACGCGCGCTAGCAAACCAGGGATTCTGCTCGGCACTACGTACATCGAATAGAGAAGTAACAGTGGATGCGTGGCCCGCTGCCAGACCGTCGAACTACTAGGCGCTCTCAGAAACGGAAAGGAGGGGGAACCTGGGACGGCGACCGCCGTGACTCTGCTGCAATCGTTTCGCCGACTCTCCTCGCCCGAGTCTAGACCGGAACACGGCGACATGCAGCCCGCCTTGTCCTGTCATGCCACCTGCAAAGCGTCGCCACATCTGTGCCAGGACAACGACAACGACGGCGGCGACGGCGGATGATGAGCGGGAAGTGAACCGCCGTCGCCTTGTCTTCTTCTTCTTGTCTCGTCCTCCTGCTCCCCCTCCTCCTTCTATCTCAGTCGCTGTCCAGGCCGCTCGCACATGTCATGTCAGCAACGTCACGCTCACTCGCTCGCTCGCTCGCTCTCTCGTTTCCCTTGTCATTGAGCACAGCTCGACTCGGGGAGCGGAAGAATGGGGGAGAGAGGAAGGCGAGCAGCACCTCGCATGTCTCTGATTTCCATCTTCTCCCCGGATCCCATGTCATCGCACAACAACAACAGCAGCAGCAGCAGCAGGTGCGCTGCGATTCCGCTTCCTTCCGCCCGTTTCTGTCCCATCACCGCCCCCTCTTCCCTGGCACAATGAGAAACTTGATGCGTCAGGTTGGCCGAATTACATCAGAGAGCGAGAGGGAGAGACAACTTGTCCCTTTCTCTCTCTTTCTCCCCTCCCCCTCGTCTCTCTTCCTGTCTCGTGTGATGACGGCAACGATGACGGTAACGACGACGAAGGGAAGTGCTGCACTCATCGACCCAGATCTCAAACGCGCGCGCACGCACATACAAGTGCACATTGTCTTCGGCAAACTCGCACGCCCCCTTCTCCTCTACACACATACACGCGCGCGCGCGCATGCGCCCATTCTCGTCTCGGAGCAGCATCGAGTCTGAGTCCGCGGATTACTTTGCAGTCGGTCGCTAGGCGAACTCTGTCGGTCGTCGGCGCCGGCTGGAGTGAGAGGGGAGAGTGCGTGTGTGGAAGTGAGCAGCGCTGCGAACGGCGCCGCCGCTGCTGCTGCTGCTGCCACGCAAGCCTCCCTCGGCGGCGTGAACTTTGTCCCCTATATCGTCTATAGTCGGTGGCAGGATGGTCGCACACGCATCGTCATCAATGCTGGAGGTTGCTCGAGCCGAGGACAACGACGACGGAGCAATCTCGGACCTGGAGATTGAGCCCAAACTCGACGTAGCCCTGTTTCATAACCACTTGCTTGATGACGAATGCGCAGGGTGACAAGACGAGGCCGCAGTCGTCGGGCGTCGTCAAGCGGGCAAACGTCTCCTTCGACTTTGGGAAACACCACTTCCATCTGCCCGTCGTCTACGAGGTGAGCGTTCGACGGGTTAGGAACGAAGGCGGAAGTGACGTGCGCGCGCACGCACAGGACTCTCCGTGCTCCGACGGCGACAAAGGGCGGTCGACTGATAAGGACGAGACACGGAAGGTCGAGGAAGAGTTGCCGGTCGCGGACGACTGTGAGTGTTTCGGATTCTTGGTGTTCGTTCGTGCTCGTTTCCTCGGGCACGAGCGAGTGATGACATTTCTTCTTTCATTATGGACGAGGAGAAATGTCACCAAAGACAGTCTCTCGAGAAAAAGATGCGTTTCTTATAGATGGGTTATGTTGCGTCTGTATGTATGTTTGGGAAACGTGCTTCGTCATCGGCTTCCTCGCCGATTGCATTTCCTCTCTCGCTTTTGCGGGCACGTGCAAAACATTTGACCGCAAACTACGCAAGACGTTCTTTCGCACTCGATCGTTGCAATGTAATAATCTGGACGACTGGACGTCCCGTATTTCCCAGTCTCCGACGACGAGTACGGTCGATTAGATGTTGCGCGCGCGCCCCACTACGCGAGAGAGGCGCCATCTGACGCGTGTAAAATTGCAGACTGGCGTGCCGTGCTCGTCTCTCTTCACGGTTCGCCTGGATCGCACCGCGACTGGAAGTGAGTAGCGCGCGTTGAGGCGTAATTGCACGACTGCAATTTAGATATGTTCGTCCGCTCGTCGAGCGCCAACGGCTCCGGCTGGTGGCGCTCAACTTCCCGGGATACGGGCACACTCCGAGTAAGCTGAAATGCTAGCCTCGACCGTGACCGGCGAGTTACATTCCAGATGACCCGAGATTGCGGCAGAAGAACGCAGAGAGACTGACGTACGTCTCCTCGTTTATCAAACAGGTTTTCACCGATACACTCGAGAGCACTTCTAGTCACCCGCCACGAATTCAGATAATCCTGCCCACACTGCTACCGAATCAACCGCTTCTTCTGCTCGGTCACAGCCGAGGCGCCGAATGTGCACTGAAAGCCTCGGTGGAGCTGCAGAAAGAGGTTCGTCCATTCGTGTCACCTCCCTAGGGCGCGGACATTCACTCATTCATGATCGTATTTCACAGCATTTCCACCTGGGCGAGTTTGGCAAGTCGGCGTCATTCAGACTCTCTCGGCTACCCGCCAATTTCACATTCACGTCACAAAGCTTTCGATATCGAGTTTCTCTTTCTCGTCGATCTAATGGCTAGTTGGGCCAATGCACGACATTGGAAAGCACTCAGCAGAATCACGCGCACTGCCAGCAATTTCATCGATTTGGTATAAGCCTACGCGTATCGAAATCGCATCCGCCCGACGACCAAACTCATTGCCGTTGAAGCGTTATCGCCGTCAACGATAATCCGACGGGGTGGAGTAAAGTAGGATCGAGTTTTCAGTGCCCTCAACTCGCGGGCTGCGTGCTGGTGAACGGAACCGGCGTTCGTCCGCATCGCGCCTACAGACCGCCAGCCTTCTTGAATGCCCTGGCCTGGTTGGACCGACGGCTTCCGCTTCCTCTCACCTCCGTCTGTCTTCGGCCCTTCTTCTATCTTGGTAGAGGCGGTCGAAATGTCGATGAAACGTCGATCTCACATCACTCAGCCATGACTCGTCTGCTTCGGTTTCGGATCAGGGATGGCGCCGAAGCGGCCCATTGCGTCCAGGCCGCGGGCACCTTCGCGCTGAGAGAGCATGGCGACTGGGCACGGAAGGCGGCCAAGACGCCGCTCCGAATCTTGGTACGCCCTTTCTGCACTAATCCGATTCTCTCACACCTTCCTCCTCCCTTCCTTTCGTGTTCGACCAGAACTTGCAATGAGGAAGTGCGTGCTGCACGCAAACCCATCATCATACTCCATTGTTACGAATTGCAATTCGCGAAAAACGACTTTCCACTTGAGGCGCTGGCGAGCGGTCGAGACCGCATCATCGAGGCATCTGTGAGCGAGGAATTCTTCGATGTCCTGGACGCCAAGACACTGGTGCGTTTGCATTTTGCTCGAACACTATTGTCGCGCCTCCGCACAATGTTCAGCGTCATCCGCACCATCGCGACACTCCCGAAGCGCAGGAGGCCTGTGACCAGGTGCGGGAGGAGTTCGAGCTGCACGGGACGCGGAGAGTGGCCGTGATGTTGGAACTGGTTCGATTCCTCGGTCGAACGTGTTTTTATAACGACGGCATTCCAGGAGAACCACTTCACGCAGAAGCACCGGGCCGACGTGATCGCCGCGGGTGCCGATATGATCGTGTCGTTGCGAACGAGGGAGCTGAAGCAGTCCGCGAACAAGTCCTCGTAATGGTCCCTCTTCCTGTCGCCAACCCGTAGAGTATGCTCGTGGTTGTTAGCCACTACTTTACCCCCTCCACATGCACTCGCGGTATTTCTTGCGTGGTTTCCCGGCGTCGACCGACCGTGTGTCTCTGGTGATGATGATGATGATGATGATACTGACCGTAATCGTGAGGCAGTGTGCTAAAGCACATGTGCAGATGTAGACACCACCACTAGGAGGTAGCAGAGACGAAAGTGCAAAGAAAAGATAACAATCCCGTGGTCGTGTTTGTGACTGTCGTCGTCGTTGTCGTCGTTGTTGTGTAATGTGCAGCACAGATAGAAAGAGCTCTAATCAAGCACACACAGAGAGAAGCATAGTGATGCGTCAAGCATAAACGGTTCAACCTGTCAACAGATCGATCGGGTGCGTCCGTTCTCTCTGATCTCTCGCGATTCTATGGCCCGTCTGGGATGTGTGACTGGCTCCGACGAGGTCGTCCACCGAGGTTTTACCCCCAATCTCCTCCTTTCAATGCGGCGCGACAGGGTGACGGTGAGGGAGAGGTGCGATAGGAGGTGTTGAGGCCCTAAAAAGTGTTCCGCCCGACCGCTCACGTCGATCTATTGATTGCGTTTCCTTCTTCTCACCTTGTCGCTATCTCTATCTCTCTCTTTCTCACCCGTCTATCTGTCACTCAGTCTCCGTCTCTGTCTGGGTGAGGTTGGTGTTTCGCCGGCCGGAAGTGCGTACATTCTTCCTATGACTCATTAGTCGCGGGTTCGTCCGTCACGTCTCGCGGCTTCAGTTTTCAACGAGAACGAGCACGTCGCTTGCCTTTTCTTCTTCTTTCCCCTGCTTCCGTCGACCTTCATCACTGTGTGCGAGTGGCGCGTCAACAACCCCTCCTCTCAGTCTCCTTGCCTTGAGAGAGGGAGGGAGGAAGCAGTGTGAGGCGCGCCGTCGTCGTCGGCCAGAGACGAACCGACGCCGCCGTCGCCGCCGACGCATCACTACCCAGCAGCAGCAGCAACAACAACAACAACAACCGGTTAGGGGTCGCGAGACTGGTGGTAGCAGCAGCAGCAGTAGTAGACGTGGTCTGGGTCTAGCAGACGACGTCGGCGCTGGCGACCGACCTAATTTGCCAGGGCACACCACTTACGTTAAGTGTCATCGACGCGCGTCTGGCGTCTGACGATGACTAGGCAACAGTGGAGAGCGAGCGAGTGAGCGAGTGACTTGCGTGTCCTGACTATTTTGATCTGTGCAATAGCATGCGTGTGTGCTCTGGATGACAAAACCTTTCCCATAGCTCAATTTCCCACGCCCGAGTCGATGCGTTTGCCGCCGCAGATTACGTGAGATTCGTGGCGTGATGCGAGGAAGTGCAGACGAGCCAGTATCACTGTCGTCGCTCGCTGCTAATCGTTGCGTGTGCTTGTATTTGCACTTTGCACGGATGACATTCGCTCTTTTGACTCTCTAATCGACCGCCGCCGATTGTTGCGATAAAAGCGATTCCCCTGACAATGATCAGGCCCGAGAGACACGGTGGATTCTTTCGTATTGCGACTATGTGCATCGCGGAAAGTCGTTTCCAATTAGTCAGAATGGAAAGACGCCTGTGACCAGACCGTTTGCATCACCGTTGCTCTCCACGAAGCGACATTGAACGCTCGTATTGGTTTTATCGTCTCCCCTCTCTCTCTCTCTCACCTTTTTCGCACTTGCCTTAACTGCACCATCTCGCGCGCGCGCGTTTCATTGCAGTTTAATGGACTAGCTGTCCTGGCTGTCGGCACACGCAGGGGCGCTGGTCTTTGGCTTCGGCGACGTCACAGATGCCGCCGCGGCGACCACATACACAGCAGGCGAGAGAGAGAGAGAGGGAGGAGGGAGGGAGTATGTGTGGGAAGGCCCTTTTCTCCCCCTCCCCTCCCCTCCTCTCTCTTCCCGGCGCTATCTGCACTGCGACCGGACTGGGAGGTCAGACGGCGGACGCTGACGTCGCGGCCTTTGTTCGTACGCCCATGTCCGTGGCGGCGCTTATTGCTTTTGCCGCGAGGGTCCGCAATTCGCGGCAGCCATCCTCACTCGCTCATGCCGCTACGACCGCACAAACGGAAGTACAAGCTTACTCTGCCCTACGGTCAGTCAGACCGTGTACCGCCACCGGACTTGGCTCAAAACATCCGTTTGATAGGAAGAATGAATGTCAAGTGTGCTGGATACGTGTGTGTGTGCGCGCGATGTAACGAGGTGAATTCATCTTACGAAGACCGTGTTTCATTGGGAATCTTTTGATTTTTTAATTACAAATTAGAGCAGAAAACAGATTGTGAGCTAGGCGGAATGATGTGCGGATCTGCTTGCGCATATATATGCAAAATGTATGTGATGAATTTTTCTGTAGACGGTCGAAAAGGGGGCCCTTTG